>JAKUCV010004159.1:0-189865 GCA_028386065.3 Turnera subulata | reverse complement strand
TGGCAGAGTGGCCTTGCTGCCACGATCCACTGAGATTCAGCCCCATGTCGCTCCGATTCGTCCCTCCCCCAACACATCCCACACCAATCTGTCCCCATTCACTTAAGCATTTTCTCCAGAAGCTGAGAACCAAAGTTACCCGCCAAAGACTGTCCAAGTACCCTACAACGCAATGCAACCGGCCTGATGGCGGCCAAGTGATAGTCCAATTGGCCACAAGCAATCAAGCAACCATAACCTTCTTCTTCTTGCTTCGAGAAGGATCATATCGAGTTTTCTTTTGGTGTGGACATTCTGACTTTATGTGGCCAGGTCGGTTGCAGCCAAAACACACTATAGAATCGTTCTTTGGTGTATGGAAAATGCACCTGTTGGGAGTGGTTAAATATGTTGGACCCCGCTCGTGGTCTTAGGCTAAATGCCCGGGAAGCGAGATTGGGTGTCGAGCCACGGATGAGATTAGTTTGGCTTGTCGAGCTGGGATACTCATTAGTATCAAAAAAGAATCGTTCTTTGGTTCTTCAATCTTTACTCCTCTTCTCTTGTGTTGTTTCTTCCTTCTCATGAGCTTTGCTATTCTTCTTGATAGTAATGCAAGTTCTGAATCGCTCACATCATCATCACTAGAATGAATCACCTTCAAAGCCAAATCTTTCTTCTTGACTTCCTTTGCTTCAAATTTAGCTCCATGGACAATCAACTTCCCGATTTGCTCATCGTAGGTAAGGACATTGAGATCTTGAGCTTCTTCAATCGCCGTCATGAGAAAAACAAAAACAATAAGAGTAGAAAACATAACATTGTTCACTTTTTCTTTGTGAGTGGTAGTCTTGCATGTGAGTCCATTACAGAGAATTGTGAATCGAGTGTCCATTTCTTGAATGGTTTCGCCCTAAACCTCCTCTCTCCCGCTTGGAATTTTTTACAGTATGTGTACATCTATACAGTATGCGTACATCTATTCATTCCCGACAGAAAAGGTTTTCAACATTGCAAGAGAAGGACCGTGAAAAATTTGCTTAAAACTTAAAAATAATACAGCATTATGTTGATCAACATCAACCTACAACTACTGTGGAATTCAATTCAGTGCGAAGGTAAACAGGGGAAAATGACAAATAACAAGTGTGAAGGCCTGTGTAAGAAGATGAATAAAGAAAACCTCAAGGGATGGAAGGAAAACGAAAAAGGAAAACAACAAGAAACATAAAGTGGATACAGGTAGAAAAAGAGTTGGTTAGTCCGGACATTGTTGTCATTCTGTATTCAAAACTGGAGTGGAGTATTGTTATAAATTGGA
This sequence comes from Turnera subulata, assembly GCA_028386065.3. Lineage (NCBI taxonomy): Eukaryota > Viridiplantae > Streptophyta > Magnoliopsida > Malpighiales > Passifloraceae > Turnera > Turnera subulata. The sequence goes on along the minus strand of JAKUCV010004159.1, from coordinate 188,565 downwards.
GTGCAAGTACCTCCTGGCTGCAATTTAAGATTCGAAAAGGCACATATTTGCAATACTTGAAATAGATACTGTATTAAATTAAAAAACTACAAACGTTTCAGAAACCTCATCATCACGGCATCAATTTTTATTTTTGACGGAAACATATAGTGAAATCACATTACCAAGTACCAGCAAGTCTTAAGATACAGAACTTAAATAAAACATAAAACATATTTAATACAAATCTCTTCACAGGAACCAAGAATCCCATTGTGCAGCATCCAATTCCCTCCGCTCATCCTACTCATTTATTGGCTGAATCCCAACCACCTCCTACCACTGAAATTCAAACCACTCCAGAGATTTATACATAATAAATAACCGGAACAACGGAAAAACAAGCAACAAAATTGTTAAGGAATTACCTTCGGTTGGGAGGACTCGTCCCCCACATCCATAGCCGCAGGCTTGAGAGCTTCCAAGCTAATCCGCCGTTTCTTGGCACTCAGCATGCCAGTCTGCTTTGTACGCAAATCACTATCCTACTCATCACAAAACAAGAGAAGGAAAATCAAAATATGAATGAAAATGCAGAAAATGGATTAGGTTAACTAAAGGAGGAACAAGAGTAATTTGAGAGTTCGTTTTCTTTGCATTCATTTTTGGAAATTCAGAGCATAACAACAGAAGCAAGCCCCTTCAATTTATGCTTTCGGTAATAAATATTACAATTGAGTTCAACCAGTGCATGTATGGCGAGCTTAACCATTCAACTCGTGGTTCCGAGTTTAGCAATAAAACGATCGCATATAGGTTTTGGCACTATTTCCAAGGAACAAAAACAGTGCAAAAATAGTGAATAAGTAGTAACGTATGATCCCAAGCGGTTGTTTAACAGCCCAGATCCATAGTCATGAACTAAAATAGCCGGGCTGCTGAAGCAGAGCTTATTACCTGCCAACAGCCAGGGCATATGATAAAGGACTCCACCTCACAGCCATGAGCTCTATTCTGTAGTTCTATACGGAACACAAAGTTCTTTGTTTCTTCAACCTCATCATCAACAATAACCGTAGCATAACAAATTGATGAAAGTGCAGAAGTCCGTCTCGCCTTGAATCTAATGTGGTAAGCATTTTCTCCCAAAGACATAGAATGGTATGCCATCAGAACTCTGGGAGAATGCATACCAGCACCCTGAAACAAAAGGGTTCAAATAGCAGCATCAGGGCCTAGGAGTCCGATGAAATGACAGAACAGTATCACGATACGTATGACGAGCCAACAAGCACATTTCTCCTTCCAGAAGAAAGAAAATGAATGAGACGTAAACCATTTTATGATTGTATAGCTGAACCGCAGCATCGGCACACTTGTTGATGAGTGACAATGATTCATGTATTTTGAGATTAACATAAGGTTTATCTGCATTGGAAAAGAGAGACCACGTCAGAAAAACCATAAGAGCACCCTATGAAAGAACACCCAGGCAGAGTAACTTCAGCCCCAACAAAACTTACGGCTGGGCATACAAGTTTGAGTTGATAACAAGTAAAAGCAGCAGACAAAGAGAAAAAAGAGAACAATTTTCATCCAAATGCGTCCATCATGGAGTAGAGAAAGAGCAGGCAATTTTTTTACCTTTTCGATATATACCTTCCTCTGATTTTCGTGAGAAAGACAAAACCTTATAAACCCCACAAACCCTCCTAACCTTAGTGTCACAATAAAAGGCATCAATTTCACCCTCTTCCTTGGCGGTGAAGGTTATGTAGAAGTACAGTGTGTCGCCCTTTTTGTGGACTCGTGCAGATTTACAGCATTCAAAAACAAGATGTTTGCCCTACAAGATAATAAGAAGAAAGAATAAGATTGACAGGTAAGATGATCAAGAGCATCGCTGGAAGGAAGCAAAAGAGGGGCATGCGCGCTTATGCACAAGAGCGGACAATTAACTATAACAACTTGAATATACCCGTACGTGCCCCTGCGCATGGACGGGGGTCAGCAAAAGAAACCTAAACCTATACTGGTGGGAAGACTAACAGTTGTGCGCCGGAAATAAGATACAGCTGCGAGAATAGAATGAGCTGCAGGTTGAACTGCGTCACAAAGACATGGAGGAGACCCTACTAGGGGAGCACATGCTCCCAGTGGAGGAGACCATACTAGGGGATTCCATGTTCTCACGGTCCTAGTCATTTCTCGTTGGATAAGTTCTGGATCGACGGACTTGGAGCCTGCAAGATTGCGAAACATGATGAGAGCATGCATATGAAGTAATATGAACCAAAAGGCAAAAATGTCAGTGTTTTGATGGGCGAGAAATCCAAAGGCAAAAGAAGAGTATCATGAGCAACAACACCCTGAAGTTTTCGATGTATTACTATATTCTATTGTGTTGGTTGTCGTTGTGGTCACTCCTTGGAATATATTCCAGATATTATCGATTGAATCACAAAAAAATGAATTCTAACTGTGGCGGATTTAATTAATTTGCAAAGGGAAAATGAAAGCAACCGGTTGATTACCTTCACAATCTACAGGAGGCAGGCGGGAAAATGAGGGAACATCATATTCTTCTCGGACAATGTCAGGGTCAATGTAGTAAGGCTCGTCATGGATCACCTGAGTCTGACAATAATGTTTCTCATGGGTACGAGCGTCCAAGGCGTAGAAAATTATAAAGAATTCAGGGCGAACTGTGTCCGCATAGGCACGGATCCCACGCTTAAGCTCCATCTCTTGTACCTTAAAAAAAAAAATTAATAATAATAATAAAGAAAAGAAAAAGCAAGCGTAAACTATTATTATTATTATTTTTTTTTGAAAAAAAAAAAGAAAAGGGAAACAGAAAATGTCAAGCAAACGAACCATTGTCGAATTATACACGGCGATAGCAAGCTTACAGATCTTACGCAGTTGATCGTGATATTGGCATACAAAGGATGGCTTCTTCCAAAACGTAGGGGATAACCAAATACACGATCAAATTGTTCCCTGAGAACGTTAGGCACCGGACGCATAATTTTTAAAGCACCCTGCCACAACAAACACACAAGAATTATAAACCAACAGTTAATAAATAATAATACGAATAAACGATAGATAAATAAAAGCCACATATATATTTATACCCTATGAAGTCTGCCGCTGGTATCGTCGAAATATTCCAAGATGCCAGAAACCGCATTCCGTCCATAACAGAGTTCTAAATGCGCTCTCATCCGTGAATCAAGGCGTACTGTTACAACTTCTTCTTCTTCTTCTTCACCTACATCTCGGTCTTCGTCTGAGGAGCCGCAGTTGCCGCCCTCTATGTCCACGAATTTTATTGGTGGTAGACAAACATGTGCTTCCTTGTGCCAACTTGGGGCACCATTTATAAAAGACGGCCGACGACCCAACAGCCTCATCTCGAACGGCCGCCAACCCGAAAGAGACCAACCATGAAAACCCCAACACCGCTTGCCCAAGTCCCATGAACCCAGGCTTCCTTCGCCCTCCGCCGCCGTAGGCATGACCGACAAATCGATTACAAACTGAGAGAGAGTTAGGTATGTATTGTTGGAAATTGAAACGCCCTTCCGATTGTTTTGATCTCTCTATTTCTTCCACTTATATACTCGGTTCCCTTTTCGCAATCCCTCTACTTGTTGATGATGGGCTTGCTCCTAAAGTAATATGTACGTGCTCCGGCCTACATTCCATTGGGCTTGCTATTTTCTCGATTGGGAGAACCAAACCCTCTTATCTTTTTTAGCCGAAGCCTATCGCGGTTGTTAAAAACGAACATTTACGTACACTCGAATTGGCCCAGCAAAAAAAACGTAACGTAGAATCATAAGAGCCCACGAAATTTAATTATCAGTCTTAATTAAGTAATAATATTCATCTCAAAGATATTAACTCTCTTCAAAATTTAACCTAGACGATAAATAATATAATTAGAATATAATATAAATTTAGCAAATTGAATTATCTATATCTATACTATATATAAAAGCACGAAGACAACGAAATAACCGAAAATACAAGATTAACCCTATACCTCATTAGTAGTAATATTAATATTATAATTAATATATTATTAATCCTTTAAATTATTTTATTAAGACCAATGGCCAAACAATAAAATTCTATTACTCTCCTCGCACACCCCCACCCTAAAATTCACAAAAACAACAGGTATGTAAAAATTTTGTTATACGGTTTATGCATGCTTCACATGTGGTTCTTGGTTAAGTTTCCGTAATTCCGCTGCTTGTTGTGCTTTGTATATGAATGTCATATAGCTTAGGAAACTTACAGTGGTAGCGGAGCCTTCTTGTGAAGCTCTAAACCGTATAGGTGATGCATATATAATATGATCATCTTAGCATGTGTAGGAATCACCTTGTGTATGTGTTATGCTAAGTGATTTTGAACATGATATGTTTGTGTATTGTCAAATGATATGCTAGTTTGATTTGGTATAAATATGATTTTGCCATGCAAATATATGCATATGTTTGATAGGTTTTGCAAATATACATGATGTGTTATTTGTGATAGAGCATGATCATGTCATATTGCATTCATTTGTGTATATATATGTGATATATATATATTGTTGAGGTTGTTTTGTCAAAAGTGTTTTGACAATCAGCACTTGATTGGTATGTGATATCAATCAAGATGTTTATGGCAGTAGGTCAAAGAGTTCGACCAAGAAAAACCGAGTGTCGATTTGTGTTTTGAACGAATGTCGTTCAAGTACATACAGGCCAAAACATCGATGTTGGTGTTGGTGTGACCAACATCGATGTGGGCATGAGCTTAGGCTTGGCCGAATTACCCACCGATATGTTCTAAAAATCCTTGAAGACCTACCTGGGAGCCCCCAGCCTGTACTAACCAGAAAAATGTGGAGAGCCGTAAGATGAAGAGGGAAGGAAGCAAAGCAAAGAAGGGTCTCACCAGCACGTGGGGGAAAGCAGCGTATATATACTAAGAACATTGGCAAGAAACCCTAGAATACACCGTACTCCTTAGGGGACTAGAGATTAGGTTTTCATCTTCTTTCCATGTACAAGAGCTGCTTGAACATCAATAAAGACTTTTCCTTTGACCAGTTAGAGTGATTGTTTTGTTTCATCTTCGATTTATTTCCGGTCAGTTATATCAGGAGGAGACGTGGTTGGTTGAACAGCCGCAACAGAAAAATAACACAACATTCTGAATCGTTAACTTCTGCTAAGGCTACAATGTTCACGTATTAGGGCAGTCAAATTACACAAAGCTAATATTCTGCATTGTCAGCATATCTAACCACTAGACAAAGGATGTTAGTGAATGATACGACATAAGATGCATAAGGAACAAGGAAAGAGGGATACAAAAAAACAAAAAAAAGACTTGAAATAACATTTCGGCCTTTTGCAAGAAGAATGGCAATGTAGATAGATAAACCTTCATTCTCCATTGACCGGCTATCAAATGATTCTAGACCTGCTCTTTTTTCCTTTCCTCTCCTTGTATCTACAAAGCTATTAACTGCAACCCAACCACTAATCTCGCCTACAACTTCTGCCTAAATAATAGATTAGCCTTCTTCATCGTAATCTTCCTCCTCATCTAATCGTGTGCCAAGTTGGGCAAGCTGAAGAGGGTCAATTGCCATCTTGTCCATCTCTGAAAGGGACCAACCTGGATACTCTTCGTGGTTGGTTTCCGGAGTCGGTCCTACTGAAGAGGCCTGGGCTCCCGGGGCTGCATTTACTGCAGCCTTTGTGTCCTCATTCTCATTTACCTCAGCATTCAGGTCAAAGTTTCGCTCTGGTGGATTGACACCCTCACCAACTAGCATTTCTTCTTTTACCGAGTCCTTCACCTCTGAAACTTCGTCCACTGCTGTTCCAGGAGGATTGGAGTTAACTTTTGCACTGTGCTGCATAGTTGTGCAGGCTTCGAGTTCAATCTCGCGATGAGAAGACTCTCTTTCAATATTTCGAGCACCTCGTCCACGACCTCTTCCTCGACCGCGGCCTCTTCCTCTGCCACTACTGCCGGCATGGCTAACCTCATGCTAAAAGAGAATAACACACTCCAGCATTAGTGAATTTTTGCAAAAAAAGAAAAAACATTTTCATCTTTTCAGAAACAGTATTTAGGGCATTTAAGCTGTGCTACCCCTTCACATCAATTTCCCTAGAAGTTTATTTTGAGATCCAGACATCACTTTATTTATATCCCTATTATTTAAAGCAATACCAACAACTGTTCCAACGAGTCTGTTAAAGAACAATTAAATTTGAAGATGGAAAGTTACACTTGCAAGACAGAATCAAACACATGAACCAAATCATCCATGACTTGAAGCGACAAAGAAAACATGCCAATGCAATTTCAAGCAAAACATTATTTATGACTTCCAACCAAGTATTAACCAACATAGACGAAATGAATGGTTGAAGGATACCCTACCATCCTACTTCTCTTTGATTCTTCATCACTGTCATTACACTCATCTCCAATGGGTTTCCTGGAAGAGAAGAAAAAGCTGACTAAGCCAGAAGATTCAATAATTCAAATCAAAGCAAGCTGAAGGGAAAGGAACAGAAGGTTCGTATAGCCACCTCTTTTGAAGGGTTCTATGATCTGCACCACTGTCAGAATGAGAATGACCGTGACCGTGACCATGACCATGACCATAGTCAGGAACCCTGCTGACGATCTCCCTCAGAAAATCGAAGACATTATAGTTCTGTACACAATGTTTTCTGTGGTTCAAACAATTCAATCAGATTTTAACCATTAATAGTAAAATGATATAAAAGAATAGGAAAAAAAGGGTTCACAATAGAAGCAACTGACACCTAGTATTATTAAAATTAATTTTCTTCTTAAAGACTCCAAATATAGGAAGACAAAGCTTGCAAAAGAATCATTCTCCTTTACCCTAAAAACGCTCTTAGGACTCCAGGGTCACTATATTAAACAGAATGCCAGCCATAAAAATTGCAGTGAATAAGCAATCAGACTAAAACCATGCAATAGTCTGCACCGGCCCCAAAACCTGTTATTCCATCCAGACAGGTGGTAATAATAATACAGATCACTGGTCTCCAACAATAGGAGCTAGAACGACAACATTGTGTCAGATCCTTGATGCCGAACCCTTGTCCATCAAAATACTACATACCAGACAATGCCCTTAGTCTACAGATACATGCTTAAGTAATCTATTGATCTTAATACATAAAAATCAAGAAGTCCAATTTATATTCATATACATCATGGACACTTTAAACACATTAAATGGCTGTTATGGATTATAACCATGTTAGATTTTTTAGGTTTATAACACAAATGAGAGAGGTTTTCTCATTTACAAAAGCACCAATGAGTGTTGGAACTCTCAAATCCATCATTAGTCTTCTAAGTTATTTTCTTAACAACAGAAGTGTGTAGTAGAAACCAACTAATCAAAATTGAAGACTAGTCCAGTTGCTATAAAAAGTTTCTTTTCTTCTGTAATGTCTAATCAAATTGAAGCAAATAGAGGAGAATAACTTGCTTTCTTTACAATCGATTCCCCCATTTTTTGGCAAACTCTCTGCAGTAGTCATTCGGTGGCATTTTCAGAGGTTATTAAAGATCATATAAAACAATCTCAAGCAACTGAGAGGCTATCAATCTCTTTAGCAAGTTTTTTGCATCACCATATGTGCAGACATGTAAAGCGGTAGTAAAGATGAATAGTTTCTGACTTACAAATGCAATGCACTCATAGTCTTTGCCCCTCGCTGAAGGGTAATCTCATATGTACGGTCACAAAGGTCTTGCAAAAACAACTCCAGCGCCTTCGCTGCATTAATACCCAAAAGAAGCATAAGCACAAAATATGCATAGAGACAGCTTTAGAGGCTTTAAAACCATATATTGTCACAGCCACTTACAAACTAAAACAGGCACTGCCAGTGCTATCTTCCCAACATCCTCATCGGCTTGCATTATTTTTTTTATGCGAGCCTGCAAATTTAATATTTCTATCAGATATTGAAACTATTATCAAAGCCACACCTGTTAAAGGACAATAATATCAATTCACAATAGTATCTGACCATCAAAATCAAATGTAGCATGTATGGAATAATGGTTTTCTAAGCATTAGCTAAAAATATAGGAGCCAACTTCTGAAATAAAACAGAAACAAATCAGAGTGAATACCCGAGCTCCCTAGATAAGAGTATAACCTAGCAAAATTAGAATGGAGGTGGCTATTCCCCAAGCACAGCTCCACTATTAGATATTAGTTCTTGTGGCTGGGAATCAATCTTATTTATAGTTTCTCAAAAAATATAATCTATAAAGAAATATACAGCTACTTATCCCAACGATGCAAGATGCTTTATCTGCAAATCATTATTAAACCTAAACCAGATTGATGGACGCAAAAGTTTCTTCTGCAGTCACAAATCTGAGATTGTCTCATAAATAAGACAGTAAAGCTCCCTAGCTAAAATTAGAATGTAGCAACAGTAAAGGTGGTGCTGGATCTTCATCACCTACAGCTCTAATACCAGATTTTGGTTCTTGTGGCAGCCGCCAGTTTCATTTGATGCTTTCTCGAGAAAGATAAACTACAGCACAGCTAAATAAACTAAAAAAATTAAAAAGCATTTGACATTTACAGATATGCTTTTTCTAATATGGCGCAACAGACCTTCATTTCTAACAGCTATTTGTTTCGAGTTACTCCCGAGACATGGCATGAGAAACAGAAATGAAAAAAACTCATATATCCACAAAGCCATAATTGTCCAGGTAGTTATTCCAACAACTCGAGATCAAAAAATCACTGTCAAGATTAAAACACAATGATAGGTACAGCAGTTCTTGCAATGCTTTATAAACTAGCGATTAGTTGAGACAAGTTAACATGGCCCTTTCCGACTTGTGAATTAGTGTATATACAACCAAGAAAAGTCCTTGACCTTGAGTTGGATATACTATTAGTTAAAAGAACCACTGCCATTGGTTCTCCAAGGCATGAGTTGCTCTAGTGGAGATAGGTACCATCAATTAGCCACCCGGAACAACATTACAACATAATTACACACAGAAATTCAGAATTATCAATGCTTTACGAAATGAAAAAATAATGATGCACAAAAGTTCACAATTATAGATGTTGAAAGAAAGAAAACAGGCTCAAGGCAGAGAAAAAATTGGCTAAAATATTATGGATAGATTAAAATCAGTGAAGAAAGAGTCTGCATTTTACGGAGACATGGTATGAGGCCATGTTAGGAAAAGAAAAGGAGTCTTAAAGCTACATTGAAGTTAAACAAGAAAGATGATATATCCAGGACGAAAAGTCATAACACCATAGAAAGAATACAGCATAAAGGATACAAAATAAGCAAATAGTAGGACATATTGGACTTAGTAATAAAATTTCCATACTGAACTAACAGCTCTAAGGCAAGGCCATCTATGTTAATTGTGTAAAGACAGAAACAAAAGTTTCTTTCTGCAAACTCACAGGCAATGACAACAAACTTTACCAGGCTCCTCTTTATTAGTAATTAAAGTGGACTAACATTCTGAAAGCACGCATTAAGAGGTAGGATAGGCTTGAAAGTAGAAAGCAGGAAAAACAACAATCCCATACAAACCAAATGAAAGGTGGATCACATGCTAGCCACACACACATCACGAGAATAGATAAAAAAAAGAAAACTGAAAAAGAGAATGTAAGATATTTACTTGGAGAGAAAGGAAGAGAAAGAAATTGAAGGTGGAACTGAATACCAATCATGGCAGAACTACCAAACACTGAATAACAAATAACACAGATCTTCTATCTTCAGGTCTCCAAAGAAAAGACAGAGAAGTAACTATCAAACTGAAGCAAAAGTTCCATGACAGAAAGAAAAATGTCCCAAACCCTAAACTGTACCGTTCAACTATGTACTGGACTGGCAGACATGCAATCAATTTCTCTTCGAGTTTACACCAAGATATCCTCGTGAAGGTGTATGAAATGTTTTCCAACAGTAGAAGGTGATGAAGTGAAGAATTTGAAAAAGATGCATAAATCAAGTAACAAGAACTAACTAAAATTGGATTCACAAAAACTCAGATTGCAGCCAGGCCAGCATGTATAACAAACACTCCCATACAAGAAGGGAAAAGCAAAAAAAGAAAAGGATAGTCCAAAAATCTTGTTATGAAGAGCCAGGAACATGCAGCCTTCTTTCACTTTAGTCCAGACGAACATGCAGCCTTCTTTCACTTTTGAAATTAAATTCCTGGGAAGAGATCCCCTTCCAAGTACTCATACCAATCACAGCTAAACCACAAAACCATTAATAGCCCAACTATGAAACACTCGGAGCTATTTAGGCACAAAATCAGTAAGTCAAACAGAAACCAATTCTAAGACCTATGTGCTGAATCACATAACCAACAACAGCCACATGTAACACTCATCTTTATGCACTAAATCAGTTAGTCAACATAAACAAATCAAAAGACCTAGAGAAAAATAAAGTCATAGCTCTCGCCAATCTATAGTTAACTGGCAATCAACTATTCCTAAATCTAATCACTAATTACTCATACAGAGCTCACTCCCCTTTCAAAAAATCAAATACCCATCACTCGATTCCCCACAGAAATCATGATCCTGGCAATAAAACATAACCAAACCATAAACAAAAACCAACCCAGATCACAAATCTACACAAAGTTCAAAACTTTGAGACACCCACAAGCCAATTCCACTTCCTAAACACCACAATCATACGAATCTAAAACAAGGGCACAAATTTCCACAAACCAACAAATCAATCGATCAAAGTATCGACCTTTCTAGTCGACTGATACATATAGAGAGAGGGGAGAAGAGACTTACAGCTGGGAAACGTGTATCGAGCTTCTTCCTCATGTTCGTGTGTCAGATTTGGAGCAATAAATTATGAGACTTTTTGTAAGAACCGATAAAAAATATTCAGAAAAAGGGAGAAGACAAAAACAAAACAAAAGCCCAAAAAAGAGAACAAAATCACAGAGAAATAATTTCTCTCATGATTGAACACACAAATATATAAAACCAATCTCGCAGATCCGAAGGGCTGTAGCTAGAAAACAAAGTCTTTGTTTCCCAGGGAATATCCGTCCGTACAGGTTTGACACAAAAGAAAAACACAGAAAAAAAGAGAGCTTGAGGATAACGCGACGGTTCGGTGTCCTTTGTCGGATAACAGACTAATGATCCTTGCACAAGTGTTAAAGTTGCTTTTGCTCTTGGCTGACGTGGCAAACTGTGAGTGGGTTGTCTGAGTTGGAAGTAAGAGGATAGATTTTGTCTAGGACTTTATGATCTTTTTCTTTTGTTAAGAAAATTAAAAAAAAAAAAAGGCAAAAGAGGAGTTGAGGAATTTAAAGCGATTGAATGCTTTCTTTTCTTTTCGTTTTTTTTTTTTTGTTCTGGTTTTTTTGAACAACAAAATCCTACAATTGTGTCTATTCTTCTCTATCCAATTTGTTTATCTGCGAGGAACTCAACCACCCTTGTTTAATTTCAGAACATGAGACGAGGTAAGGCTGAACTATTTTACCAACGTTTCCGCTAATCATTTACACATTGCAATGGAAAACTAAATCTAGAGGACTTCTGTCCACCATCCTTTTCTTCTCTTTGTATTTTACAAGGTTTAATCTTCAATCCAAATAATGTGAAATGAAAATACTCGCTGATATAGTCCAAAAATATACCAAAGCCATATTTATAAATATGAATTCTTCTTCTGCGAACAAGTCCAAGCCAAGAAATCCAGGCCTAGGGAAGCCCGAACCAACTATAAGGAAGCCCAAGCCAGCTATAAGGAAGCCTACATCAACCCCGAACCCTCCTCTTTCTTTTATCCAACAAGACATTAAAAAACTCAAAAGAAAAAAGACTGATCCATATTATAACTTGTCAAGTCTTCTAGCAGAAGCTTCCTCCAGCAAGCCTCAGGAAACCAGGTAGGAAATTCGAAAACTTGTGGACAAAGGAAGCCACAATACCTAGAGAAACCCGGAATCTGGGAATCCTACCCCAAAAACCTGGAACTTGGGGACCAAGGTCCTTGAACCCTTGGAGCCAAAGGCTTTCTCAGCGTTGTTGAACAAGTTTTATTCACTATATCCTGGACCTATAAATACAAGTGTGAACACCCAAATTTAACCCACAATTTATTCTATTATTTTGAATTATGGATGTGTTTATGTCTTTGATTGATGGCATGAATATGTTTGAGATTTAATGTGGTAGAATAAGGGTATTTTATTTGTTTAATTTTTTTTATTATTTATTTAATTTTGGGTTAGAAATAAATATTAAGTTTTGGGTTAGGTAAAATGTAGATTCTCCAATAGTAGCAACCTATTTAAACCAAAATTTTGAAAACCGGACCGGATATTGAACCGACGAAGAGAATGTTTAAGGAAACCGCGATCCGACCAGGGTTCAACCGTTTTGTTAAAATAAGATAAATTTTATACAAATTAGTGCTTGAATAATTTCATTTTTATAGATTAACTTATTATATATTAAAATTCTTAAAATATATACTTTTTATGCTTAAAAAATTTAAATTAAAATAAGTTTTTATATATAATAAACTTTATGTAATAAAAACATTAATTTCTAATAGTTTAGTTGGTTGGAAGTTATAAATATGAGGGGGAGGTGAAAGGTTCAATTCTATTGTTCAACAATAATTTTTAAATTTGGACTTGGAAAGGCTGCTTTAACCGGTAAAAACCGTTCATGGTCCGACCGGTTCTTAAAAAACCGACCGGTTTATCCGGTTCTTGCCGGTTCACAAAACAACCCAAAAATAATGTCAAATCGGACCAGGACAAGGCCAATTTTCACTTAAACCGGATTGAACCGGCCAGTCCGATTTTAATAATCTTGATTTATACACATTACCTGCAACCCAATTTAATCCTAATTTTTATGCAATTTAGGATTAAACAATGTCAAAACAGCCCAAAAATAATGTCAAACAGAACTAGGACAAGGCCAATTTCTGGTTAAACCGGGTTAAATCGGCCGGTCTGGAACAGTTTTGATAACTTGATTTAAACACATTGCCTACAGTCCAATTTAATCCTAATTTTCATGCAATTTAGGATTAAACATATATTTTGCCAATTTTTGTGTTTTATGGTATTTTTATTAGAAAAGAGGGATGATTTGATGTGTAGTTGTTAAATAGGAAAAGTATTAGAGTAGGATACAAATTTGGAGTGTTTTCTGGGCCAGGAAATATTCAAGAGGAAGCAGAAACCAACTAGGAATCGAATTGGAGGAGAAAAAAGTAAGAAAATAAGAAAAATCGTCCAGTCGGTGGCGGACATGGACACATGACCGCCATGTCTTGGCGGTCGCCCCGACATGACCGCCAGGGCTATGGCGGTCAAAGCTTCCAGAAGCTTCTTTTTTCCTCTTTTTCTAATTCCTAGCTTTTAACCGTCAGATTTAAGGGTTCAAACTTGACCCTTAGATTATTAAGACAACCCGTGGTCCCCTGAACAATATAAATAGAACCCTATTACACACAATTAGGGACACAGATTAGAATTATTCTCTACACACTTTAAGCCTCAAGTGCTTGGAGAAACCCTAGTTCTTTGAGCTTATAAGGCATTAGAGGAGCAGTTATTCTAGAGAAATCTCATGGAGAGGAGTAGCAACAATCCGGTAGTAGAGGGAGATCAAGAGAGGAGCAAGAAGGAGGCCAATCAAAGCAAATTGTTGGAGAGGAAGGTGCAAACCCGAGAGGAGTGTTCTTCTTTGCGCAATCGCGGTAAAATAGCGATATCTGAAGCTGTAGATGTCAAATTGCTGCGTTTTTGGTGTTTGTGGAAAGGTAAGTGAAAGATTTACAACTTTTCTGTTGACGCCAGACGCTTATTTGGCCTCCTTCTATATTGATTTTCTGATTGAAGTTGGGCCAAGATTCTGTTGAGGAGCAGAAAACGCATAAGAGCTAGAGGAGGGCTTCAAGAAGTAACCCTAATCCTTTTTTATCTCTGTTTGTTGCTGTGACATGATGATGATGTTATTGCTATTGATGCTTTGATTGTTGTGTGAAGCCATGTTAGAACAACGTGGTTTTGACTCCGGTCACACGGGTACGTAGGTAGTCTCAAATTGCCTATGGGATGCAAGCCATTTTTTTTTGTGATGTGTTATGTTGCTGTGTCGTGATATTGCTGTGTTTTATTGTGTTGCGATGCCATGTAAGAACTACGTGAGATTTGAATCTGGTTGCCGGAGTACAAGAGCTTGTCGGGTAAGCTTCGACTTCTTCCTCTCGCTCTTCTTCTTGATTTTTGTGCTGGTGGTTGATGGGTTTGCGTTGTTGTTTTTCGGTGGGGATGGTGGCAGATTGGTGGTTTTTGTTATGTTGTTATCCGATGGTGGTGGCGGGTGTAAGTGTGGTCTTGTGTCTGTCCTCTTCGGCTGTGGGTGTTGGTGGCCGGCGGATGTTTGTGGTGTTCGGGTTCATGCTGTTGGATCTGTTGGATCGGCTGATGGCGAGGAATGGTGTTGGTTGTTGGTTGTGGTTCGACCAGATTGGGTGTTTGTTGCTGCAGGGGTTGTCAAGGTCAGAGAGGCTACAAAACGGGTTGGACAATGAAGGATTCGGGTTTGAGCAGTGATTTTTCCGAAGAAGCTGTGGTATCGGATTGCACGGATTGACAGATCCGAGTTATGACTGTGAGATCTCCGGGTAAGGATTCTTCTCCAATTCTTTTGGTTAAAATAATTTAATGCTCATTGGGGGTTTGTATTGATTTAATTGGTTGTTTTTGGAGTTGAATGTTGTATTGGATGTTTTCCGGGTTGGCAGTTTGATAAAGAAGTATTTTCGGCGACACGGGTTCTGTTTTGGCGAAGCTTGGCCGGAATCCGGCGAACTCAGTTGTTGTCCCGGCGAGCAACAGGATCGGCAGTAAATGGTAATTGTTCTGACTGATGTAGTGTGATTCGATTTCGAGCATATCTTGTATTGTATGCATTCAATCGATGTATTGGAGTAAAATGGAATATAGTGGAAACCGTGTGCGGGGAGTGAGTGCCGTGGCCAAAATCTTACCGGCACGGATAGAACAGTTAGGCCGGAAAGACTGGGCTCGGGAGTTGTTTTAATATAATTATAAGAGTGGGCCGGGCTCAAGCCCAATTTATGGCATTAAGTTTAAATGGGCTTAGGCCTAATAATTGGATGTATGGGCTTTAGGCCTAATGACTAATATGGATGTGGGTTTTAGGCCCAACGTTGTATTTTGGAGATTAGAGATAATACGCTCTAGGCCAATTGACTACAACCGGATTTAAGTTAAGTATGGAACTTGGGAATTTGAGACTATTTGGATCTAGACCCTGATCTTTTTGTAACGGACCTAGTGTTACAGGTTAAACTCGGGATCATATCATTGGCATGCTTTTATTTAATTGTCATGAATAAACATCTTATATGATGTGTGTATTCGTAGGATGTTATGGACATAGGAATATCGAGGCGGAACGAGGCTTCGAGTTCCGAGGAAAATAATATGGCCTAGGTGAGGACATATAAACCTTTGTATGCTTTACTGCCTACAACACTCGAAATTATAAACGATCATAGAAATTTACATGTGAAATTTTATTGGCAGAATGTTGTTTGCATGTGTGCCTGTTGTGCTACTGCTTTGTTTGCACGGTGTAATACAATTATAATATGCTGTGATTGAGATTGTGTACCGGTTTGCTTTCACATGCCTAAATTATGCATGAGGAATTTATTATGGATTATAACATGTTGTTATGTTTTGGTAATAGTGTGAGGTTACGGGCCGAAGGCCCAGATATGAGAATAATACATAAAGTTCACACGTCCCTGAATAAACATAATGTATTACACACAAAACTGTATAAGAATAACTGAGAATAAAATACTTAATTCTACTGTGAAGTCGACTGGTAGCCCGAGGGGAAGGTTGGATACCTCTCGGTCACTTTATGCAGTTTAGTATGGTTACCCTAGGAGAAGGTAGGTGCACCCCTAGAAGACTTGCACCAGTTATGTGTATTTGAGTGCACCCTCAGGGAGCTAGTGACCACTCGAGGTTTATCGGTGGTTTTTATGCCTCAGAATCTACCCCTTCTGAGGTGCGACACTTGGGTTTCACACCCGAATCTAATCAGATGCGCTACAGAGACTTGACTCCCAGTAGGGGGCCCTGAATAATAAAATAGTCAAACCATAATAAGATATTTAAAGATAATAAACTTTCATCACTGATAACCGATTTAAGTTTGATAATGAACAAACATTATGTGTTGTGCACAGTGGCTCGATTTGTGCACTATGGCTGTGATTGCCAGGTATCGATATGGTTGTAGTTGACTTGTAAATGTATACTTTGGTTTATTTGTTTATGGTGAGACAGTGATTGGTCTCACCCCTCATGTCTTATAAAGGTTAGCTGTTTGTTGAGCAGTAGTGCATATCCGCAGGTGGCGGTATTTTCCTCTTCTCGTGTCGGATCCATAGAGTATATGACATTCATGTTTCATTATGTATTTGTCTTCCGCTGCATACCCGTATTGTATTATTTATTTTATGATTAATTGTTGATCATGTTGATGATGTCGAATCCCGAGTATGAGGGCATTTTGGTCATTTCACATATTATAATTAATTAAATGAATAATTTGGGATACGGGTGTTTCAGCCTCTCAATATCTGAATGGTTCGGCATTAGAGATGGCAAAGGATGCACTAAAGCGAAAAGTCTGCTGCAGTGACTTCAACCAAATGGTGGCATGCACTATAATACTATCAAATAATCTATCAACATCAGTGCTGGTGTTCTTGAAAAATCTCTTGTTACGTTCCAGCCATAGGGACCATAGAGTCGCCACACCAATGATCATCCAAGCGGCACGACTAGCACCGAAGGGTGACAAGAAGGCCTACTGTAGGAGGGAGTCATCCAAAGAAACTGGGAGACACCATTGAATGGACCACTATCTGCATAATTTGGACCATACATGCTATAAAAAGGGACACCATATGAGTAAGTGGTCTCTTGTCTCCAGGTTGGAATTGTAAAAAACACAAGAAGGATTCGCAAGGGTTATAATACCCTAATACCGTAAAGTATCTCTTGTATGAATACAATTATTAATGGCGAGCCAAAGCCAACATTCTATCTTATAGGGAGTTAGAGCCAACCACACTAACGGTATTCTTTTGACTGCACCAGAAAGTGTGGACATAAAATGCCTTCCATTTGAAACAAAAAAGACCCTGGAATGATCATGAGTCCTTGACCAATGATCAGCTGAATAAGGTTGAAGATGAATGCTTGAGACTTCGGCTGTAATGAGTTGGACTTGAGGCAATTCCTAGTCCCAAAGTTGCCTCCTCCAAGTAGTGGTCCAATGAGGATGCTCATTAATGATAAGCATACATTCATTGAAGGAAAGATTTTGATAGAGAGAAATAGAAAAAGCCGAGGAAACCTGGTTTTGAAAATGCCTTGCCACTCCATTTATCCAGTCAAAAACGGGTTTTGGTCCCATCACCCACACAGATCCGAACCCCATTCAAAAGTGCAAAGCTAGTTTGACTACTAGTTCCTCCCGAACATACAATATTGCACCAGGTCTTGGAAGCTAAATTTAGATTAAAGGCTGGAATCAAAGTAAATGGCCATGACTCATATTTATTTTTCACCAGAGACTTCCACTCCTTTTCCTCAGGTTGGGTGTAATTCCAAAGCCATTTAAAAAGCATGCATTGATTTATGACATCCAAATCATTTCTAGAACCCTAAGCCACCAAAGTCCTTTGGCAATGTCAAGTGTTTCTATGCCACTGAACAGACTTTGCTCGACTCATTTAAACCATGACAGAAAAAGTTTCTCATGATAGCAATCATCTTTTTTGCAACAAACACACGGAGGCGAAAAAAAAGACATCAAATAGATTGGTAAACTTGATAACACATATTTGATTAGGGTTACCCTACCCCCATGAGACAACTATTTTCCTTTTCAAGTCTTTAACTTACTGGTAAATTTATCTAACACCGGTTGCCAAGCCGCCTTATTCTTGATATTAGCTCCTAAAGGATACCCAAGATATTTGATGTGGAGCTGCTCAACATGACTCTATAGTAAGCCCGCAATATGTGTCATCTGATGCTACTTCAACCCGATTCGCACCATACTACTTTTAAAGAAATTTATACTCATACCAGAGAGTGATTCGAAAATCCTAAGGCACCTTTTCAAGTTCAACAATTAGTGAGATTCGGTAAGTGAGAACAAAAGTGTGATGTCTGCAAACTGTAATATAGAAACAAGAATATGATTGACCACAACAGGCTTGATCAACTCCAATTCCGCAGCCCTAAAGATAATACTAGGTAAGCCTTTAGCTGCTAAAATAAGCAAGTAAGGGGATAAAGTGTCTCTTGCTTGGAACCCTTGCCCATCACCAAGATAAAGATGTTAAACATTCAGAAATCCAGCTTCTCCATCTATTACCAAATCCCATGGGCTTGAGGACTTGTAACAAGTAATTCCAGTTGATGGAATCAAAAGCTTTACAAAAGTCAAGCTTCCACAAAATAGCACCAGATTTGTTTGATCTTAAGGAATGGACAACCTCGTTTGCCAGAAGTATACCATCTATTATACTCCGACCTTCAATAAAAGCCGATTGATTATTACCAATGTTCGTGCAAAACCGGCTGCAAGTGTACAACGTTACTGTAGTAAACAAAGTCGAATCACTAGGACTACGAAACAATACTGACCTCAGGCTCTCGATCAATTAGACTATAAACAATAAAAATAAATAACCAATAGTGATTTGAGAACAACGATTCAAAATATAAAAGACAAATAACGTAAATAGCAAGAAATAAAGGAAAGTGAAACATTAAGCAGAACCAATCAGACAAATAGATTAGAAAATAAGATAGTGATGTCGATTAGGAGAAAAACGCAGTGGATGGAGACCTAGGTTGTCCGGGGTTCACTACAGCGTCACTGTCTAACTACAATTCAATATTCTGGTGCTTAAATTCGCCTACCTTGAAGGGCTACCTGGCCTAAAGTACAACTACTATCACGTGTAGATATAAACCTACCATAGTTCTGGAACAACCCGCTTTCGCTAGTGAAGCTTCCCGAAGGCGCAATGCTGCTGTGCCAGGCGTAGTTATCCTCAACTACCCTAAAAATCTCTTTCGACAATTGGAAGGGCAGAGGCTTGATATAGAATGGTCTGAGTTCTTAGTTTCCCCATTAGGTGCGTCACTAAGGCGTCTAAGAAAGTGTTTGAGGGTGATCAAGCCGCAAACACTGTGCAACTCTCTATATTAAATCAAGGCAAGAACAAATAGAAAGAAACCAGAAACATGAATCATAAATTAAACATCATACTGTAGCTACATCCCTTGAACCTAGATAGAAGAATTAGTTCATGGAGAAAGAAAAAAACATCAAAGAAAGTATTGTCGACATTACACAAATAAAAACCTAAAGCAAATCACTTTTCTTCTACCCTTTATAATTCTTTTGCCGACAATACATGGAATTGAAAAGCTTCCCGGATCTTCAAGGCTTGGTAGGGGCTGCCGTTTCAACAACACAGCACTGCATTTTGCTGTAAGGGCCACTGTCTGCTTCTCTACAGTGCGCTTGTTGGTTAGAATCTCCTTTAGGAATTTTGCATAGGTGGGCATTTGATCCAAAACCATTGTGAATGGGATTTCTAACGTCAAGCCACTAAGCATGTCCATAAATTTCTTATATTGCTCCTCGAGTTTGCTCTTTCGATAAACCTATGGATATGGCAGAGGGGGCTGGCAAGGTACAAGAAATGTTGTTGGTTTAGGGGCTGCTGCCTCCTGCTTCTCCTCTGTTCTGGGTGCTGCCTCCTTTGCTTGCTTAGGAACGTGATCTGTTAGCTTTTTCCCACTTTGCAGTGTCACTGCCTGACACTGTTCCTTCGGATTTATAGATTGACCAAGTAGTGCACCCTGTGAATGCTTCATATAAACCTGCGGACAGGGTAGTGGGGGTTGGTAAGGCACTTGCAGTGGTTTCTTCTTAGGTTCAGCTTCCTACAGCACCACTGTTTAGACGCTTCTTCCTATTTCTCCACTGATTCAGGTGCTGTCGCCTTTTCCTATTTAGAAACAGGATCTCAAAGCTCTTTCCTACTTTTGAGTGTTACTGCCATGCATTGCTCTTTTGGATTCATCTCCAGTTGTCCCGGAAGCCTTCCCTGTGGTTGTTGCTGCTGTATAGCGTACTATGAAAACTGATTCTTAAGCATCTTATTGTGGGCCTTTAGCTAATTCAGCTCCTTATCCATCCTATTCTTCCCTTCCAGCAGCTGCTTCACCATTTGGGTCAATTTCGAGTACCCTCCTTACCGCTGCTGCTGCTGCTGCCCTTGTTGCTGGTACCCTTGATTGTAATTCTGATTGGGGTTTGATCGCTAGCCCTGGTTGTATCCCTGGTTGTAATCATTGTAGAACTGGTTTGGGCGGCGGTCAATGAAATTTGCCTCTTCTAAATTATTTTTAGGACACTTAAGGAAAGAGTGAGAGCCACTATAAATTTCATAGACCCTAAACTGGGCAGTAGGTTGTATTTGAGCGATAGGTTGCACTAGCTTGGTGGTCAAGTCTTTGAGTTGCTTGGAGATGGCAGCAAGCTGGGCCTCTATATTGGTGTTCTTGTCAACATGATGCACTCCCCTTGCACTGTGGCGTGGTTCATCATCATCTTCAAGTTTGACCATTATTCTTTTGGCATCCTCATATGGTGCATGCTTAAACTTCCATCACGCGCTGCAGCATTGAGAGTGCGCCTATCTTCTGGTGACATAGCGCGATAGAAGATCCCCAGCAGCGATGACGGAAACACCATATGGGCAGGGCAACACTGGATTAAATCCTGAAATCTCTCACATGCTTATACCATCGTTTCATCATATTTTTGCATGAAATTACAGATTTGCCCACGAAGCTCGTCCATCTTTGTGTCGAGAAAATATTTCTTCAAGAAAGCTTCCTCCATTTGAGCCCAGGTGGTGATGCTACCGGCTGGCTCCATCCCTGAGAGAGAATTTGAAGAGATGAAGTTTCTTGGCATCTTCAGAACAATCTTGAATCCTGGTGGTGGTACAGATTTCCAGAAAATCCTCCAAGGGCTGATTAGGGTCCTCCAGTACTGATCCTCCAAACTGCTTGTTTTGCACCATTTGAACCAAGTTGGTTCTGAGCTCATAAGGATGATCATTATTGAATAGTGCTATGGCTCAAGTGGGTGTTGTATGGCGAGTTCGCATAAGCTGGTTGATTGGCAGATTGGGGATGTTGGCGAAGGGATCAACGATGTCATCGGCAACAGCGAGCTGATGCTGCCGCTACTCGTTAATAGGGCCTGAAGGGAAGATCGCAGGTCCACAGTTAAGAGGGTCCATGACCACAGGAGGGATGAGATTACCATCAGCATCCCTAGCTTGGTTGTCGTGGCCAGGTAAGAGGTTGCTGCCGTTATGGGCCATGGTTACTGTCTCGGCGGTCTCTACTGCTTTCAGCTGCCTTGCTTGCCTGTGGTTCGCCCTAGTAGTGCCTTCAATATCAGGAATGTGGATTAGCTCGGGTCGTTGGCTCCTAGTTTGCATACACTGCTAGAGAGTCAACAGCGGTGCTGTCAATATCCTGCCATAAGAAAGCAAAGAAAATCAGAAAACAAAGAAATCCTAATCAATCAAAAACACTAAGTAGTATTATTTAGCATAGTCCCCGGCAACGGCGCCAAAAACTTGTTTGTGCAAAACCGACTGCAAGTGCACAATGTTGCTGTAGTAAACAAGGTCGAATCACAGGGACTATGAAACAATACTAACCTCAGGCTCTCGATCTATTAGAGTATAAACAATAAAAGTAAATAACCAATAGTAATTTGAGAACAACGATTCAAAATATAAAAGACAAATAAAGTAAATAGCAAGAGATAAAGGAGAGTGAAATATTAAACAGAACCAATCAGGCAAACAAATCAGAAAATAAGAGAGTGATGTCGATTAGGAGAAAAATGCAGTGGATGGAGACCTAAGTTGTCCGGGGTTCACTACAACGTCGCTGTCTAACTACAATTCAATATTCTGGTGCTTAAATTCGCCTACCTTGAAGGGCTACATGGCCTAAAGTGTTTACAACTACTGTCACGTGTAGATACAAACCTACCCTAGTTCTAGAACAACCCGCTTTCGCCAGTGAAGCTCTTCCCTAAGGCACAGTGCCGCTGTGCCAGGCGTTGTTATCCTCAACTACCCCAAAAATCTCTTTCGACAATTGGAAGGGCAGACGCTTGATATAGAACGGTCTGAGTTCTTAGTTTCCCTGTTAGGTGTGTCACTAAGGCGTCTAAGAAAGTGTTTGAGGGTGATCAAGCAACAGACACTGTGAAGCTCTCTATATCAAATCAAGGCAAGAACAAATTGAAAGAAACCAGAAACATGAATCATAAATTAAACATCATACTACAACTACATCCCTTGAACCTAGATAGGAGAATTAGTTCATGGAGAAAGATAAAAACAACAAAGAAAGTGTTGTCGACAATACACAAATAAAAGACCTAAAGCAAATCACTTTTCTTCTACCCTTCATAATTCTTTTGCCGACTTCAAAGATTTAGCCAACGTCCCCTCTCTCTATTTATATCTTCAAGTCTTAAATTAAAACCCTAAGTCTTGGAGAATAAGAAATCTTCATAAAAATGGAAAAAATAGACTTCTTTACAAAAAAGGAGTGTCCAAGTGCACCCTCTTGATTCTCGTAGATTGTAGGTACAAATCGTCCAAAATAATATTCTGGATCAAAGTTCTTTGTCGAAAGCGACGCTGTTGGCTGTCTGGACAGTTTCTGCAGGCAGTGGCACTGCTGAACCAAAAATCGCCAAATAAGCTCCAAATTACGCCAAAATGCACCTGAAAGCAACCAAGGATGAGGAAAGATAGCTTTGACTGAAAAAGAAATGATTTAACATCTAAATGCATGAATTTATGGTGAATGCAAGGCCAAAAGACGATAGTGTGCGCTGTAAAATGTATGTAATTTCATGCACTTCAACCAATCAAACCAGAAATAACAGCTTTTATTCTACGTACTAGGAGCTTGGAGATGATCTTATATAATCCATTGACAAGAGTGATCAGACGAAATTCATCTAGTTACTCAGCTCCAGATTTTTTGGCAATGAGAATGATGTAGGAGATATTTGCTCCTTTAGGAATCCTGCCATGCTCGGAAAAAATGTGAGAAAAGATCAAGAATATCATTTTTGATAAGGTTCCAGCAATGTTTTTTTATAAAAGAGAAGGAGAAACCTTCGGGACCAGGGCCTTTGGCACTGTCACAGTCCCATATAGAATCATTCACTTCGTCCACAGAAAACGGTTTCTCCAAATCGATAGATGTCCAAAAATCCAGTTGTCAAAAGGGTAAGGACCCAATTGAAGGCCTTAGCTAATTATTGTAGGGTCGGCAAAGAAATCTCTTGCGCAACTTTTGATTTTGATTGGATCATCCGTCAACATGTTGTCAATGTTTAGTTGAGAAATAACTTTTTCCTACCCCTAATGCTTGCGGATACATGAAAAAATCTAGAATTTCGGTCTCCCAGTTTGCACCACTTAATCCTGGCTTTCTACCTTCTTAAGGACTCTAGTTTCCTGGTCTTTACACCCAGCTCAACTTTTAAGTCGTGACAACACTTAATTTCATATTGAGATAAATCTTTAGTTTCGGCTTCCAAGTCAAAATCATAAATCTGAGATTGTATGGAAGAGAGCAGCTTATTGACATTCGCATAAACATCCATGTTCCATTTAGATAAAAGTTTCCGCATCATACTCAACTTCTAGAGAAAACATAATCGGTTTGGATAAGAACTGCAAGTTATGGCCCATATAGAATTCACAGCCTGCATAAAGTTTGGGTGATCCTACCAAGCAGCAATGAACCTAAAAGGTCTCAGAGCACAGTGACTAGAATTTTGTTTACTGTCAGATTTCAAGCACAAATTAGGGAAGATAACACTCCATTCACCTTCTACTAGCACCCTATAGATTCTCCTGGCGGCTTCGAGGTTGCCCTAGGTAAACAACCTATCAAATAAACCAAACTCAATGAGTTCCAATCTTTGAATGAAATTTTTGAAGGCTGAGGCACCCTGCTGCATATGTTGCCGCTTTTACGGTTCCCTAAAAGCAGAGTCTCGTTAAAGTCACCCAAGATAAGCCACGATGTAGGAAATGATGGCTTGATGGCAGCAAGGTCGTCAAACATTTGAATCCTAGATTCAACAAGTTTGCTACCATATACGGTGCATATATATAGAGTGTGCATGGACTGCATGAACACAGCTTCCAGTACAATCCAATTATCTTGAAAACCCCAATATAATATAAAGACTCATTTATTTTGACTACATCAGTTGGCAACCACAGTGAGAGAGACATCGGTCCCCCACAAGAAATATTTTTGATGGAGATACGGAAAGTGAAGAAAGGAAGATTTACTAACAAGTTCATTCCAACCATGAGGCACCTGTAAGAAAAGGCCTCAAGCGGGAGTAGGATGCGAAGGGCTCTTAGAGAGCACCGTTCGAGGCCCGGAGATTACAACAAAGGTCGGGGGCCCAAGAGCCAGAAGAAACCTTTGACGAAAGAGATCCGACATTAAGCACCTATGAGAGTGAAAATCCAGGAACACGAAGATTTGTGAATGTGCACAAAATAGAAGAAACCAGAACCTAGTACAGGGATGTTATCATCTTTAATATCTGAACGGACTATAGAAAGGCTGCCCAAGAATTCCCAGATTATGCAATTAGATTTTGTATAGGGGAATTCAGACCCTATCAAGCATGTCACCAATTTTCAGACGTTGTTGGAACTACCATCTACAGAAAAATCTTTCAATGGAGGCAAAGAGAAACAATAGGAAGAAGAAAAAAGACAAACAATAGTCTGAACCTCAAGCCAACAAGCGAACAGAAGTTCTGAGAGATTGATACCAGGATCGAAGATACAAGCTTTGTGATGACATAAATAATAGAGACCTTGAAGGCCAAAACTGAACACGACAACCCTAAAATGCGAAAATCTCAAGTTGCATACCTAGAGTGAAAATGTAGGAACAAAATGCATGTGACTGTGCCCTACAATGGAGAAGTTAGAGACCTAATAGTAGAGTTACCATCATCATAAGAGTTGGGGGCTAGAAGCAGAAGAACTTCCTGAAGAGATTTTGAAAGACCTCTCAAGAGGAGGTGAAAGTCATAAAGGAATCAGAAGTCACCCATTTTGATGGAGTAGACGGAACATTTGAGGACCCAATGAGGCATCCGGACCTTTTGAGACATGTGGTGGTATTACATGTCCTATGAATCTCTTGCTGGAAGAAGGTAAAAGAACTCCCAAGAAAATCCTATAAACATATAGAATTACTCATGAAGACCTCTATATGGTATCATGATCCTGAAAGCTCAAGAAAAAGATTCAAGTTGGACTCCCAAGGGAAGTAAAGATCAAGGAACATAAAAACCCATGGCTATATTCGGCATAGGAAAAGCTAGAAACCAAAGGCTAGGGGTGCCATCACCCTTAGCGCCAGGAGGCTGGAAGCGAAGAGCTTCCTAAAGAGGTCTCAGTTTCACTATGGTATCACTAATAGAGTCTCCCTGCTGTACCGAAATATTTTCAGTTATAGTGAGGCGAATTGTCCCTTCTACTGGGTAAAAATTGACTCCAGGGACCATCTGTTGTATCTTATGGTGTTCATGGATGAATTTTAGTCATTGATAGGAGGAAATCATATCAAAGAGGTTCAATGGTCACTTTACGGCAAATAGGAACAAGTAAGTGAACGTAGGAAAAAGTAGTAAGTAGGGGAGCGCAGCGGAGGGATAGAACTGTGTATCATGGTGTATTCCTACCTATTGAAAACTTCTTTGCTCATTTGGTTTGGCTTGGCTGATCCTTCTCCCTCAAATCTTCTTTTATCATTATACTCTTTTTGCTATGGTTTGGAGCATTTGGTTGGGAAAAAAATTTTCTTTTATCATTATACTCTTTTTGCTATGATTTGGAGCATTTGGTTATGAAAAAATCAGTTAATTTTTGATCAAGTTCAGGTGTATTGGGGAAGGTTATTTGATAAATTTTTGATGAGATCCCTGGATCAAAGCTAGGCAACCCTTGTTTCTTTATGGACTCTTTGACGCACTTATCTGTATCAACAGCGTAAAACTGTGGCATGGAGTTCCTTACTCTTTATCCTTTATCTAGTTTCTTTGTCTAGTTTATATCCTGGTGGTAGGACCTTTTTTGGAGTGACTTTTACTCCTGTCAGAGTTGTTGTGGTTGTGTTATGTATTCTATAGTTGTGTTCTGTATTCTATAGTTAGCCCTCCTGTGATGTTTTGTTCGTTCAAGCACCTTTTTAGGACCCTGAGTTTCGCGTTTGTCCCTTTTGTATACATGGAGTTTTCCTGTCCCTTTTGTATATCCCGAGTTTAGAATTTTGCCTCTTTTCTGTACCTCAGGTAGCCCAGCCAATGACATGGGTATCTTCCCGGGTCCACCTGACACATGTCAGATTTTTATTGGACCACGTGGTTAAAAAAGGTGGTTTTTTTTTAGAATTTTAATTTCCGAAAATGCAAAAAATTATTATCTTCTGTCTGCCCACTTCGATATGAGTTAGAAAAAAACCTAATCCACGTCAATTTAACTCTTGATTTTACTCCTGCTTCCCATCCCTTTTTTTGTCTCTTTTGTTTGTTTTTTTAAAAAACTTATTCCTCCCCACTCACCGTGCACCCACGGTTCCCTAAATAAATTTTAGACAACCAAAAAAACTTCTCATAGACATCTATCGACTCTTCGATCGACCAAACACACACCCCGTTTTCGTAGGTAACTCTGTCTCTTTTTCTCTTTCTCTCTGGACTCCTATCTTCGATTTTGCTAGATCTTATGCTATTGCTCTTCCCTTCCCTCTACTTGTGTCCACTCAAAGTCTCTACCTTTCTTCAGATCGTTTTCGTTTATGGGCCTCTATTACTCTTTGTGCTTGATTTTTTTTCTCCATTAAATTATGCACATCAAGTAATAATGAAAGAATCATCAATCTTAAGCTTGCTTGTGGAGTTTTTCGGGTCACTAATGGTAATGGGCTGGGTCCAGATATGATGGTTTTGTTTGAACTTGGTGAGAGTCCCCTGCTACTTCTGTTTGTTTGAATTCTGTCATGAATGTCAAAAGTTGCAGCTTGTTGGATCAGATGTGCTGGATCAGTGTGATCAGGCAATGCAATGGAATGTTTTCCTATGAGTAGTGATTAGAATTTCGAAGCTTGATTCTTTTGTCTTTGTTGTTGTTTTGTAGTCCATAGAGATAAGGTAACGACTTGTGTGTTGTTTAGTCTTAGTTATTCAACTTTTTGACTTCGGTCTTTACCAGATTGATTGCCTTAGTGTTATAGAGGCCATATTGTGCTTGTTTTGCAAATCTACATAGATTTTTAGGATATTAGTGGTTGACTTATGATCTGACTATTTTTTATTTATTATGCATCTGGATCTTCTTCTTTTTTACCCCAAAATTTTTTTAAAAAAATTCATTCTTTCTCCTTGCTTATGATGGGGAAGCACGGCTTCTGGGTGAGTGAGGAGGAAGAAGAAGAACAAAAAAAGAGACAAGAAAGAAAAGGAAGGGTAACGAGAATAAAGTAAGAAGTTAAATTGATATGGGTGGGCTTTTTTCTAACTTGGATCGAATTGGGCGAACAAGGAGTAAAACAGGCCAATCAGTCGGTATTTCAATTTAAAAATCGGATAATATTTTTTTGAATTTTTGAAATTAAAATTCTGGAGAAAAGTGGGTCCCACCTTTTTTAACCACGTGGTCCAATAAAAATCTGACATGTGTCAAGTGGACCTGGGCAGATGGCCACATCATCGCCTGGGCTGCCCGAGGTATAGAAAGGGGCCAAAATTCTAAACTCGAAGTATACAAAAGGGACAAAAATCATAACCCGAGGTACCAAAAAGGTGCTTGACCCAAGTTTTTTTCTTCTTTCTCAATTCCAATAAAATATCGTGTATATCAAAAAAGCATCTTTAAAAAATATCAAAAAAAGAGGGTTGAGTAAAATTAAAGAACATTTTAACTACTTAACTCACATCTTAAACAACTATGCATAACTAACACTTAAGTAAAAACACTATACAAAAGAATTTTCTTATTAGAGTGTTCGGTTAAAGTAATTAGCATGTGCAATTAGTATTAATTGGTGTTTTAGCTTAATTACCTAACCATGAGCTTAATTGATTTTGATTATGACATACTATAGCTTTGATTATTTTAATTCACCTCCCAAACCCCTAAATTAAATAATAAAATAGATTTTGGGGATTGAAGTTAGTGGGATAGGTGTGAGAGTTAGTAGAGTAGGCTTGTTAGAAAGGCATGTTTGAGGTGTCGCTTTCAAGGACTATAGACCATCCAACTTGACCTTGATTATTTTGTAACTTGGTGACACTTGTTGGAGTAGCTCCCATACTCTATAAACTCGAGACCTAGCTCATTTTGATTCTACAGGTTTTGATTAAAGTTTTGGACAGTTTCACAATGGATCAATTTGATTCTATCCAACCTAGGATCATCAAGCATAGGTGTCTGCTAAGCATGTGCTGACTATCTTGAACTTTGTAGCCACTTGTTGGAGGTGCTCCCATGTGTAATAAAACCTGCCATTTCGCTTCTTTCTACTTTGCAGGGGTTTGTTTAAATGACTGGAAAGCTCTCTCAACGGTTCATTTCGATTCAGTCCAACCTAAGAGAATCGATTCAGTCCGACGATAGTAAAGAAGCGCTGTGTGGGAGGCAACCCACAATTTAAGGTAGTTTAGTGTTTTGAGTCTTTTATTTTTATTAATTTTTGTTTTTGTTTTTGAGTCTATGCAGATTGTAAGAAAGAAGGAATTTTTCGAGGCGAGATCAACCACATTGAGGAAGGGTCAAGACGAATTCTTCATCAAATTAACCGGAGAAGCTTTTCTTAAACTCAAACTTTTACTTTTCTGCGTAATTTTTGCGATGATTTGCTTGAGTGCTTTGTTGGATTTTATTTGTTTTGATGCATTCATGAACATTTAGCACTTACCCTTAGGTTCCGATGGCAAATTCATAACAAACTAGGCTAAATTAGAGGAGACAATTTTTAGGATTAGTTTTCAGGTTTTTCTTTATTTTACTAGCACCCTAGGATTTTTCACCTTTTCATAATTCATTAAAAAGATAAAAATCCAAAAAAAAATTGAAAATCACAAAAAATAAAAAACATCGAAAAAAATAAAAAAAAATAGGGTTCGGATATACCGATTAGTGCACCGTGGCGCACAAGGAGGACAATTAGCGTGCCCACGGGCTAGGAAAGGCACACCAACCCGCGCACCAGCACGCACCAAGGCGCGCCAACGCGCAGGTCAGCGCGCACCCACCAGCCCGGCCGGACGCACCTACAGGCGCACCAAGGCGCACCCGAGAAGCACCCAGGTGCACCAATCGGCACACCCGCAGGCGAACCCGTAGGCGCACCAAAGCACACCCGAGGCACACCCAAGCGCACCATGGCACGCCAAAGGCGCCCCCATCTGCACCAAAGGCACGCCCACAGCAGCACCAACCCGAGAGCATAAGGAGGCCATGCGATCGACTTGAAATTTTTTGGAGCAGCCCTTTGCGATTTTTTTAGTTAGTCCTAGACCCACCAAAAATATATATGGGTTAGTATTCCCTTAGTTTTTAGGATTAGGATTTAGATTTTTTTTTTTGTAGATTAGGAATTTTTCTAATTCTGTTAGAACTCATGTCTCCTTGTCTCATTTCAGGGTTTTGATATTGACAAACAAAGCATGACTCAATTGATGACAAACAACCTTGAAGCAAAAAGAAATCAATCAAAGAACAAAGGTCCAAAGAGAAAAGAGCACAAGAATTGAAGTAACAAGCAAGATGGGTTAGGAACACAAAATGTACAAGGGTAAAACACTCAATTCTTCTAAAGACATTGGCTCAAAACAAAATCAATTTTACACATGCATCAAATAGCATTCTTTCAAACACAAAAATGATTTTTGAGTATTGAACATCGATGTTCCTGCCTAACAATGTTCCAGAAAACAGGCAGTAGCCCAGAATATCGATGTTGGCTTCCCAAACATCGATGTTCTTGTGACCGTTGCACTTAAAACTCTTTGCAGCACCAGAACATCGATGTTCCAATTCAAGACATCGATGTTCCCTCAATTTGTTTTCTTTAGAACTTCGGCAGAGGCTCAAAACATCGATGTCCGAATGGCAAACATCGATGTTCCAACATCAAACATCGATGTTCCCATGATGCTCATCTTTAATCTGTTTTGGCAGTGTTTCAAAACATCGATGTTCCCATGGCAAACATCGATGTTTTAGTAACTGTTAGACCTAATAATTCATATTAGCTGTCACAACATCGATGTTCATTCCTAAAACATCGATGTTCTCATGACCGTTAGCCCAAAATTTCAAATTTACTGGCTAAAACATCGATGTTCCATACCTAAACTTCGATGTTGTGTTGTTGTGAGCAGACACCTTTTTCAACTCCCCATGCCATTTTGTCTAAAGGTGTTTTGGATTGATTCCATAACGATTATACATGTTTTGAGACATATAAATAAAGGATTTACATCTCTGTTTAATAGGATTAACTCTCTAAATTTTAAGCATCAATTATCATACATACATTGCAATTTTTAATGAGCCAATTTCCTTGAGAATTGAGAGTTTCCCTTATAGAGCTTATTTGTTACTCATATTCACTCTTGAGAGAGCTTTTGTTTGAGTGATTTTAAGTGTTATTCATACACCTTAAGGGAGGATTGTTCCCCTGTAGTAACTCATAGGAAGAGTGTTTTATTTCTTGAGAGAAGTCTTGAAGTGAGGCATCTTCAAGCAAGTAGAGTTTCGTGTGACTCGAGCTCTAGGTTTGTATACGGTTTGTTAAGCACCCGGAAGCATAACCTAGATTGTGAAATCTTCGAGAGAGTCTCTCGGAGGACTGGATTAGCCACACAAGTTGTGTGTGTGAACCAGTATAAATCATGGTGTGTCCTTATTCTTTCAATTCCGCATTTATTTCCTGTAACTTTTTGATTTTGTCCGAAAAACGCTATTCACCCCCCGTCTAGCGTAGGGCACTTGTTTTAACAAATTCTTGGAGAGATAGGATTCCTAGTACACACCCACTTTGAATACTAGTTTGAGGAGGATTCCTAGTACCCATAGGAGACCTAAAGTCGGCACCAACACACCCTTTTCCACCGCCTCTAGAGCCTATAAATACACACCCATACCCATCATATTTTTCCACACCAAAATCATTCAAGCTCTAGAGATCCTTACACCTAGTGCCGATTTTACTTCCCTAGTAACCTTTAGATTGGAAGAACAAGAGAAGACCATCCCGCAACTTAGGAAGAAGCTAAAGAACATTGAGAACAAACTTGCGAAGGAGTAGTTTCGTGCATCTCCATTCTATGTTTTGTGTTTTTATTGCTTTATGTCTTTACTTTTATAGGATGCAGTAAATGCTAGTCATCCTCGTGGCAATTTAAATTTCATGTCAATCGTGTTTAATTTTGGTGTCATGCACACCTAGTGGCAATGCAATTTCGATTTTTCTATCCCTCTTATGGTTGATTCTTACTTTCTCTCTTACTTGGATTATCTTTTGTTATGTGCTATACATGTTTC
The DNA here is from genome assembly GCA_028386065.3 of Turnera subulata. NCBI lineage: Eukaryota > Viridiplantae > Streptophyta > Magnoliopsida > Malpighiales > Passifloraceae > Turnera > Turnera subulata. Next base: position 156,643 of record JAKUCV010004159.1, on the reverse strand, counting down.
AATCTAAGTTTGAGGAAAGTGCCTCTCCTATATGCCGTTCTTTTTATCCTTTGTTTCTTTTCTTTCTTGGCCAATGAGGACATTATCCGATTTAAGTTTGAGGAGGGGGAACAAATTGCTTTGCAATTTGTTTGTTTTTGTCTTTGTTTGTTTAGTGTCAATAAAGAGCATGTTTTTGACTTTAATATATTAAGTATGCATATTTTTGATTCTAGATTACTTAGTAAAAAGCCATTACTTTTTCAAAATTTTTTTCAAAATCGTTTTCAACTTTATTTTTTAAAATTGTTTTCAAAGTTCATTTTCAAAAATCATTTTTTTATTTTTCAAAAAAATCGACCAAAAATATATTTTTTTTCGAAAATACCAAAATTTTTTTCTTTTTTTTTTCAAATTGTTTTCAAACCCGCCATTCTATGATCAAGATGATTTTTGTTGATGGAACCAAGAGAGTTACTTTGAATTTTCGAAATTATTTTTCTTTTATATGCAAGAAGTTTGGTAGCGGAGCCTTCACACGGATACTTGGCAATGGATATTCGGTATATAGGCTGGAAACTCATACCTTGCCGATCCCCACCTGGTTGGGTAGGCAGAGCTTGTGCACAACGCCACGTACCCCATATCCATTACCTTGTCCGGTAGTCTCTTTTGAACTCGGGGATAGTACCAGAGTTCCTGAAGAGGGAGTAAGAAGTACTATTGTTCCTTAAGAAGAGTAAGAGAAGAACCTTAACAACTATGAGTGACATCCGAGAGACCCATACTCCTATACCACAAACATTTACCTCTTTCTCACCTATTTCTCTTCCTGAATCAGTCAGACGAACCCATTCTCACAAAATAGATCACCTAGTAGAAATTACCCATGTTCCAAAAGAAGTCAAGATTGAGGATTCAACTCTTCCTTTGGTTAATCCTTATACAGTCTTTAAAAAAGGCTCCATCTCTCGAGCTATAAAGACTTTGATCTCTTCCCGGCGTCCTGTTGTCAAAGAATACATCCAGTCCTCCAAGATGAATCACTGTGTCTTGAAGGCAACCCCTGCTGAGCAGTATGTGACTTTAGAAATCCCTTCCTCCTTTATCTCTCAATGGATAAAATAGGGATACTCTCATCTCCACCTTGGAGCAATCAGACTTGTTCTCTCCTATCATGGACGACAAGGTCTACCAGTTACAGCGAGGCTTTCGTTGTTAGATACTCGATACCTGAATTATGAGCATGCTGTGATCGGAACAGTATTGACTACTTTGAATTCCGGAAGTATTGTGCTCACTTTCTTCCCGAATTTCAATATGTCTTTACTAGATGAAAACCTACCAAGAGCCCTGAAGATTCAGCTTCAACTATATGGTGCTGAACAAACTTCTTCCTCCATAGCTGCAACCCTGCATCATTAGATAGTATATCGTCTGCAAGATCATGGTATCAATCTCAGTTTTCCCGGAGTTTCGACAGGTCCTTTGTTTATCTATGCTGATACTGAATCTGTCCCTACTATTGTCCAACCACCAAGACAGCTTCCTCAAGAAGAATTGGAAAAGCTAATCTCACGGAAATGGCTAACCAATTATGAAAAACTACAACGAAATGAACAGCCGGTACAATTTCTTGAGCCTTCTTTCCAGAAGCAATTAGACGGAACTGTGAAGATGACATATGGAAAATCTGAGTCGTCTTCTAGCGATTCATCTTTCTATCATTTCTGTATAATAGTTCCAGTTCCAACACCTAAAGAAAAGAAGATTCCAGTGGCATATTTCCACCCTGATGGATCACACGTCTATGCATCCCATGTCAATGGTCATTTTGTCTGGGACATAGATCCAACCATGTGTGAACCAGGTTGCAATTGTGGTGAGTTATCTGATGAAGATTTGGAAGCAGTTCCCCTTGTTCCTCCGAAGCCCAAGAGAAGATATTCTACTTCTTGTCGCCAACTGAGGCACAAACGACCTGGACCAGATGATCCTGATGCTCCTTGGATCGGTCCTTGTCAACTCAGTCCTCCACCACCTCTCCCAGTCTATGCAAAAGCATTAGACTTGTTGGCCAAAGAAGGTTATTCTTCTTGTTCACTTGAGGCAAAACCAAAAAAGGAACCCTCACTTCCACTTCAGACTTGCATGATGTTTTCCGAAGCGGAATTTCCTCCTCTCACTCCATCCACAGATCCATCCACCAAAATTTCAGCCAGACCTTTTGTGACTCCCCCACAGACAGTCCAACCTGATGGACATCGACATGCAAGTCGACATCGACCTTCTCTTTCTCAAAAGGTCCACATGCAAGTCGACATCGACCTTCTCTTTCTCAAAAGGTCCACATGCAAGTCGACATCCACAGGTTGGACTGTCTGTGGGGGAGTCACAAAAGAAGAATAACCTTCTGGAACTATTATACAAGAATGATAGAAAGAAGAATTGCTAGAAGACGACTCAGATTTTCCATATGTCATCTTCACAGTTCCGTCTAATTGCTTCTGGAAAGAAGGCTCAAGAAATTTTACCGGCTGTTCATTTCGTTGTAGTTCATAATTGGTTAGCCATTCCCGTAGGATTAGCTTTTCCAATTCTTCTCGAGGAAGCTGTCTTGGTGGTTGGACAATAGTAGGGACAGATTCAGTATCAGCATAGATAAACAAAGGATCTGTCAAAACTCCGGGAAAACTGAGATTGATAGCATGATCTTGCAGACGATATACTATTTGATGATGCAGGGTTGCAGCTATGGAGGAAGAAGTTTGTTCAGCACCATATAGTTGAAGCTGAATCTTCAGGGCTCTTGGTAGGTTTTCATCCAGTAAAGACATATTGAAATTCGGGAAGAAAGTGAGCACAATACTTCCGGAATTCAAAGTAGTCAATACTGTTCCGATCACAGCATGCTCATAATTCAGGTATCGGGTATCTAACAACGAAAGCCTCGCTGTAACTGGTAGACCTTGTCGTCCATGATAGGAGAGAACAAGTCTGATTGCTCCAAGGTGGAGATGAGAGTATCCCTGTTTTCTCCATTGAGAGATAAAGGAGGAAGGGATTTCTAAAGTCACATACTGCTCAGCAGGGGTTGCCTTCAAGACACAGTGATTCATCTTGGAGGACTGGATGTATTCTTTGACAACAGGACGCCGGGAAGAGATCAAAGTCTTTATAGCTCGAGAGATGGAGCCTTTTTTAAAGACTGTATAAGGATTAACCAAAGGAAGAGTTGAATCCTCAATCTTGACTTCTTTTGGAACATGGGTAATTTCTATGAGGTGATCTATTTTGTGAGAATGGGTTCGTCTGACTGATTCAGGAAGAGAAATAGGTGAGAAAGAGGTAAATGTTTGTGGTATAGGAGTATGGGTCTCTCGGATGTCACTCATAGTTGTTAAGGTTCTTCTCTTACTCTTCTTAAGGAACAATAGTACTTCTTACTCCCTCTTCAGGAACTCTGGTACTATCCCCGAGTTCAAAAGAGACTACCGGACAAGGTAATGGATATGGGGTACGTGGCGTTGTGCACAAGCTCTGCCTACCCAACCAGGTGGGGATCGGCAAGGTATGAGTTTCCAGCCTATATACCAAATATCCATTGCCAAGTATCCGTGTGAAGGCTCCGCTACCAAGAGGCGCTGGGAACTCAATCTTTATGAAATCGCAAAAGGGGTTTGAGTTCCGATTGCCACCTAGGGTGGATCCTTCTTTACTCACCATGAGCGGTTTCATAAAGTATGGAGCTCCCGGCGCCTCTACCCTAAGCATCATTTTTTCAAAATTTTGACGTCAACATATATGTCCTAGAACAAGTTTTCAGAACTTTTACAAGCGAATTTTTCTCATAGATGCTCAATGAAAGATATGATTTAGGCATTCTTTGTTTAAACCAACAAGCCAATAAAAAACCTACCTTTTTTCATCATCCCTTGTTTAATCCTTTTGAGCCTAAATCATAGTAGCTAATTTTTCTTTCCTTACCCACATTTACCCACCTTTAACCCTTTGAAATCTTGTGGCTATCATTCTTTTCTTTCATTATCCATACCCTATTTTTCAAATTTCCTTAAAAGATTTTTGCTCTATGTTTTTATCAAGGTTTTTCTTTGATAAGTGCAATTGTACCGTATCTTTTCACATCCAAGAAGGTCTATGCGTTGAAGATGTTTGCACTTTCAATTGTTTCAAGTATCTTATAGAATATAAGCGCAGAAAAAAAAAACAACAAAAAATTTTGACACAAAGTCGATTCAAAAGAAAAAATTTTCAGAAAAATTCAAAAAAAAAAAGAGATGAAAATTGCGCAATTATGGTCCCTGAAACAAGATGAAATTTCTTTTGATGATCACATGATGAATGTTACTTCAAGATTTGCACTTTGAGAATTCTTTTCAACTTCTTGATAATGCACATTGGAATTTTTTCTTAAGTGAATTTTTGAACTTTAATTCCCTATATACCTTTTCTTTCATCAACCTTTACCCAAGACTCCATTACAACCCTTTGTAAAGTCCTATTGATCTTTTTGAGAGTGTTTATTCATAATAGTGGAGTCAAGTTCTGGAAATTGCCTATAGGACTGGTTTTTCAAATTTTCATGACGTCAATTCATTCTTGCATGAATATGGGTAGTTGATTTTTGCTAAGTGATTTGTGTGAAAACTTGTGCGGGTAAGTCTGACAATGGCATGGATGCTTTTTCATGAGATTTTCTTTCTTTCTTGGCATTTGATCTTAATTGTTTTTCATAAGCTCTTGGTGATTATCTTGAAAGTCTTGATATGAATTGTTTTTTATTGTGTGATTTGGTGGAGATTTTCAAAACCCTCATTTGGTTTATTTTTGATTTATTTACTTGAAGACAAGCAAAGTTTAAGTTTGAGGAGATTTGATAACATCTAAATGTTAGTGTTTCTATGATAGTTTTGAATGGCTTTTTCTATGTATTCTTGATCGATTATGTGTATAATCTCTATATTATTGTGTGTTTTCATGCATTGTGTCAATTTGTACTTCAATTTTGCTGATTAACTGTTTTTATAAGGAATTTATCGTTTTTATTGAAGAATGGAAGCTTCTTAGCCAAGTTTGGAAACTAGGCCCAATTTGGGAAACTTTCTGCAGTGAGCATAACCGACTATTTTGAGGATTTTGGGAGTTCTAGGCATTGAAATTAAGTGAGACTACTTGGAGACGAAACTAGACTTCCAGGTATTTCTATGGATTAAATTTCATAATTTTTGGACTAGTCTGAAAGGTGCAGTAATTATTTTAATCCGGCCCAAGATGCAAATTTTTCTATGCCGACCCAGGTCCAGTATTTCGGCGATATCGTGAGCTAACAAAGTCCAATTGAAGAGTTCTTTTTATGTAAATAAAGCTGAGAGAATTATCTAGAACTTTTTAGAAGAGTCCAAAGCCCAGTTCGGATATCATATAGGAGTAAAGTGCCGTGAAATGTTCGGGTCAGAAAAAAGGCAAAAGTCCAACTTGGAGTGCAAGTCAAGAATTCAATTTCCATTCAAAGTAGGAGTGCCCCACCGAATTCCAAAGCTTAAAGTCAGTATAAAAGGACCCCCTAGGTCGACATATTCAGGAGGCAGAAGTCAGAGGGTGAAGCTCTACCGAATGGGTTAGTTATTAGGTCACACACACTCGTAGGGTTAGGGTTTTCTACTCTTTTGGATCCTCTAGATGGTGCCGAATTTTTCATCCAATTTCGAAGGTTATTACCCACAACAATTCAACATTTTTCTAGCAGGATTTGGAGTTTTAAAGTCACAGAATCACCAGTCCAATTGCAGCAGAAATCGACACCAAGAGGAGCACAAGTCGACGCCATCATCACCAACACAAATCGGCTACCCGACTTCTCTACTCTCTCTTCTTCTCCTTTTTTTTTCTGTTAAATTATTTACTTGATGAATTCTTGTCAGATATTGATTGATTGCTATTTTATTATGAGGAACTAATTCTCTAATCTAGGATTAGGGATGTAGCCAATTACTTCTATGGTTTTATTATCTATGGTTTGATGTTTATTCAATTGATTGTGTTGATTGTTCAGTCTATGTGTGCCGAATTTATTATCTACTTTGGATTGATTCTTATTGATTGCATGATAAAAGAGTTGCGTGATTTATATGATGATACCTAGAAGAATATAGATTGATTGATGCTAAAATAAGCAAGAGCTGATAGTATCTTAGGGCTTGATTGATTGTTTCGTGCTTAATGAGTTTAGTATGGATGCTAGGCTATGCGAGAGCTAGGTAGTAATCTTTGCTGAATATTTGATTCAACATGCGAGAGCTGAAGATTAAGACATTAGAAACAATCGCCCACAATCACACATCAATGATAGAAATCGACACCATGAATAATAAACCTAGATAGTAATTGTGTGAACCCAATTTCCTAGATTGCTTTAGATATTGATAGAACTTCACTTTAGATTAAGTTTGGAGTTTTATTTCTTTTTATTATTTGATTCGACATCACCTACACCATCTTTAATTGATTTGCCTAGATAATCATAAGCTGTGATTTAGATAGTACTCATTTCCCTTGTTCCGTGGATCGACCTTGATTAGACTACTATGCTTGCAGTTAACAATCGTTGCGTTTACTCGTGAGATATTTGTGTGTCGTGTTGTGAATTGATCAAGAATTATAAATTTGAAAAGTCACGGGGTAAAAATAACGCATCAGTTGTCTTTGATGAATTTGTTGCTACTAGTAACATCAAAGATGCTGTAGAAGTGGATTATCAAAATTCACAACCTTAGAGTGCAGCTGTTTAGGAAATGAGAAGTCAAGAAGACAATAAGGCTGAAATTCCAAGTCCATCTAATCAGACTAATGCATTTGAGCAAGAACCTCCATCCAGTGAAGTGCAACCTCATCTGACATCGAACATGCTAAAAGGTCTTTCAATAGATGCAATCATAAGGGATCCATCAAGAGGAGTTTCAACTCGCTCATCCATCCACAACATCAATTCACATCAGGCGTTTCTCTCATAGATCTAGCCAATGAATGTTGATGTCATAAATGATGAAAATTAGATTATGGCTATGCAAGAAGAGCTAAACCAATTTGAGAGAAGTGATGTTTGGGAGTTGGTGGAAAGACCAAGTGATCATCCCGTGATTGGCACAAAGTGGGTGTTTAGAAACAAGCCGGATAAAGCTGGAAATATTACAAGGAATAAAGCCAGACTTATTACTCAAGGGTACAATCAAGAAGAAGGAATTGAATTTGATGAGATTTTTGCTCCCAAGGCAAGACTTGAGTTAATTCGGATGCTCTTGGCATTTGCTTCCCACAAGTCGTTCAAGCTCTATCAAATGGATGTGAAAAGTGTTTTCCTAAATGGATTCATTATGGAGGAAGTGTATGTTGAGCAACCTTCCGGATTTGAGAACTTTGAACATCCCGACTATGTGTTCAAATTGAAGAAACCACTATATGGTTTAAAGCAAGCACCAAGGGCTTGGTATGACAGGTTAAGTAGATTCGTGATCTCTCAAGATTTTACTAGAGGAAAAGTTGATTCTACTCTCTTTGTCAAGTATTATAAAATTGACTTAATCATTGTCTAAATCTATATGGATGACATACTATTTGGCGCTACTAACAACTCTTTGTGCAAAGAATTTGAAAAGCTGATGCATAGTGAATTCGAGATAAGCATGATGAGAGAATTAACATTCTTTCTCGGATTCCAAGTCAAGCAACAAAACGATGGAATATTCATAAACCAAGCAAAGTACACCAAAGAGTTACTTAAACGATTTGGCATAGATGGTGCCAAGCCGAGTCCAACTCCAATGAACATCAACTAAACTAGACAAAGTCGAACAAGGTAAAGATGTGGACATAAAGACCTATATAGGTTTGATTAGAAATCTTGTTTACCTCACTGCTACTAGACCAGATATTTTGTTTAGTGTTTGAGTCTGTGTGCTAGATTTTAAGCATGTCCTAAGGAGTCCTATTTGCATGCCATTAAACGGATCTTTAAATACTTAAAAGGAACTCCATACTTATAACTTTGGTATCCTAGAGATGATGTGTTTGAGTTAATTGGGTACTCTGATGCTGACTTTACTACATAAATTCTTGATCGAAAAAGCATCAATGGTACTTGCTAATTATTAGGACAATCATGTGTTTCATGGGCTAGTATGAAACAAACTTTGCTTGATTATGCTCTTACATATAATAATGTGCCTATTTTATGTGATAGTTCAAGTGCCATAAACCTTACAAAGAATCCGGTTCAACATTCAAGAACTAAACACATTGAAATTAAGCATCACTTTATTAGAGATCATGTGATTAAGAAGGATATAATGCTTGATTTTGTCCAAACTGAAAGGCAATTAGCAGACATATTTACAAAGTCCTTGAATGAGGACCAATTCAATAAGATTCAGTTGGAGCTTGGCATGTGCAATCCTCTTAAAATCGTCTAATGAACCAAGTGACATCTTTCCTTAATTTTTGCTGCAACATGCATCACATTCACACACATCACTAGGCATAATTTTTGGGCTGTGATGATAAGTCAAAGCGAAGTGCTCGTATGATCATCAATCAAGCATTCCCAAAGAGGAAAGAAAAAGAAGTGAAGAAGGGCTTGACAGATTTTTTTTGGGGAAAATAAGCAAGTGCTATGGTTTCTGGAAAAAGAAAAAAATTGATTTGAAGAAAGAGTGTGGAATCGGTTGGAGCGAAACAACTTGCAAAAAGATTTCGCGAGAATTGGTGAAAAAGCTGAGCCAAAAAGAAAAAAAGTATAGGTTGAAGAAAAACATGGGGAGATGAAGAGAAAAGCTGGAGAACATGGATCCTAGAAACGTGGAACCTAGGGCGGCTTGTCAGAAAAAGAGCTCCAAGCATGGCAACTCTTTATTATCCACCGAGTTTTTCTCTAATCCATTACCCAGATTTTAAACCCTTAGTTATTACACTTTGTGAACACACAAATTTGACCAATGAATATTTATCTAATTTAGATTTTAGGTAGGCTTGAACCGTAAGATTAATGAGATGATTTGGTCCTTGGTTAAGGCACACTTAGAATTTATTTTAGTGGAATACATATTTTATGAATTGGATTTTATATGTTTGAACCTTAGGATTATTGAGATGATTTAATCTTAGGATAAAGATATACTAAAGTCCAGATCATCAAAATAATATTCCATTTTATTCATTTTGGGCTGTCTTGTTTATTTTAATCCAATTAAAATGAGATGATTTATTTTGGGTTAAGTATGAATTTAAGGGCCTAAGTTAATAAAATGTGGACCTTCCAGAGTTGAGCAGCCCATAAACACATTACTTGTAGACTAATTTTAGCTCTGATTTTCGTGAAAAATCAGAGTTAAATAATCCCTTAATAGTAAATGTATTTTTGGTATGATTTGAGCATGAAATGGGGACTGTAATCAATCAATTAGGAGATGACTGGGGGGAGTATTAATCAAGAAAAAAGGTGATTCTAGGTTGATTAGGGGTTAATTACACGGTGGAATCAAATTAGGGAGGAATTAGGAGAAACCGGGTGCAAAAAAGGAATGAACGGAGAAACACAGAGGTGCCGGGCGGCCATGGCGTGATGACCGCCGGCCCTGGCGGTCATGCATGCCCAGATTGTCCGATTTCCTCGATTTTCTCTCCTAATTTGATTTTACACGGTTTTGACCTAGATTTTTCGCTGAGGTCTTGGTCATTAAGTAGGTCCACGCCCCTATACACGCTAGAACACTGTAAATAGGACCCCCACTCACATTGTAAGGGATCAATCACTCATTACACACACACCCTCATAAGCTTTGTTGCTTGGAGAAACTCTCCTTCTCCAAGCCTAGAAATATTTCTGTAGGCAGAAACTCTGGAGGAATCTTGTGGGTAGCATCAACAATGAGGCAACAAGGGTAGACCAAGAGGGGTTAACAATTGAGCTTAGAAGTGGCAAGAAGGTGGGTGTATAATTCAACCCAAATTGAGGAGCTAGAGGAGTGCTACAAGAGGTAACACTAATCCATTTTTATTTAATTTTTTGCTTAATGTCTGATGATGCTTTCGATGATGTAAGTGGCGAGCTAATGCCATGTTTAGAACTACGTGGCTTTGACCCCGGTCACTCGGATACGTAGGTAGTCTCAATTTCATAATGGGATGCAAGCCAAATCTTCTTCTCCTCCCCTTTCTTTTTAGCTTCCTTTGTTTCCACAGTTGCACACTTGCACAAGGCATACATGTGTTCTTCAATTGCACAAGATTTCAACCCAACATGGATGGGTGCCTAACACATTCCCATCTATGACGAACCCCCAAATCCCATGTCTTTGGTTCGTTATGATTAGTTGCCTAAAGGAGTCATTCGAAGGTTTTCCCCAAATTTTGTCCTTAATAAAATCTGGGTGGTGACTCCATTGACATGGGATTGACCCGAGGAAGAAGGTGAAAAAGAATAGGTGAGGAGGCCCAAGTAATTTTGGGTCGGGTTCTCACACACTTAACTCACTTCCTCACTTAATAACCTACTAAATGTCAGTTACCAATCTTAATTCTACTCATACAAGGTAATTGTCACATTCCCATCAATTAGTCATTAATATGGGAAAAGTGAGTGATAATTCAAAAACACCATAAGAAAAGAGAGTGAGAATATGAGTAAATTCCTCAAATAATTCTTCTCTAAAAACAATTCTTTCTCTCAACTCAACTACCAAAGCTCAAAAACACAAAAGTCTTACTCCTCCAAATATAAAAAAAATGCAAATTGAGTTCTCTTAAGCCATAGCCATCCAAGAAAAGGAAGCTTTTGCTCTCCCATCTCTGTTGGAACAAGTGTTGAAGGAGTATGAGGATAATCTCACATATTTAATGAATTTGGAAACCATTAGTACACCTGCCTATGAGAAATTAGTTCAGAATTTCCTAACCAACATGCCTCCAAAGGCAGATGATGATGGACATACAATTGGACTTCATAGCTTAATCTGTAGATAATCTGTCTTCGTCGATGCCAAATTGATAAGAAACCTGCTCAAATTGCCTAAAAGAGAACAAGGGTGGAGTATTACAACACTAGGTCGGGCAGTACAATTCCAACTCCACACACTCCTATTGTCCCTGAGCAAAGAAGGCTACTGTTTGGCAAAGCTATCAAGGCTGAAAAATATGAGGGCATGACTGTAAATCACTGAATTTTGTTGTACTTCAGCACACAAGTACTCGTTCCTTTATGGTCACTAAACCATTTTGAGGACTTATGATATGTAGCTGCTAGGATATTTGCTTGCCAATAATTTGGTTGATTATACATACGTCACTCTCCATCACATGCTGCAATACAAAGATGTCATGTGCACCTTAACTCTCTCCCATATGCGCATCAAGAAGAATAAGCAAGGTGTGTTCTATGTCACACAACCATGCTCATCCAACGATTCAAGAGTTGAGGCATTAACTAAAGAGGTGAAAGATGTAAAAGAAGAGATTTTGAAAATCAAGGAGGATTATTACTAAGCTGATGGATATGTAGAAGGCACAATTGGACATGCTTGTGAATCACTTTCGTCCGGATGCTAGTGTGTTCTCTGCCTCGGATTCCTCCTCTAATAAGGATGCTAATGATGATGAATCCATCGAGTAATCTTCCTTTAGATCTAATGCCCAATTAGGATCATGCATTTTCATCTCTAGACTCATACTACATCATGTTTAATTTCGGCTTATTCTTTACTTTAGATATTCTGGATATTTTGATTTTCTTTTGCTTTTGGCATTGTTGATGCCAAATCATCTAGTTTTCTATTTAACAGCTTTGGTTTTTATATCTATATCATTCTATTATCTTGCAGCGTTATATTGGTTAATCTTTCCAGCAGGATATTGATCTTTTCCCTTGTGCATATTTTTGGTGATGCCAAAAGAGGGAGAAGAGTGAAAGTGTGTGAAAAACACACAATGATGATGGACGTTTATCGATATCAACTTATGCTTACATTATGGATGATTATGCTTATTGATATCGATTGGTTTGATTATTGCTTAAACTTATCTCTGTTCCTCTAACGACTTACGCTTATTCTATAAAAATCTTTAAGAAAGAGGGAACATATATTAAGGGGGAGATTCATAGATTGAGGGGGAGCTTAGGCTTTATCCGTTTTCAATCCTTAATCTTTTGTGTTTTCTATAAGTATTTGTCATCATAAAAAAAGGGGAGAATGTTGGGCTAAGGTTATTAGCATGTGTAATTAGTGTTAATTGGTGTTTTAGCTTAATTACCTAACCATGAGTTTAATTAATTTTGAGTATGGCAAACTATGGTTTTGATTATTTTAATCCACCTCCTAAACTCCTAAATTAAATACTAAAATTAGATTTTTGGGGATTGAAGGTAGTGGGATAGGTGTAAGAGTTAGTGGAGTAGGCTTGTTGGAAAGGCATGCTTGAGATGTTGCTTTCAATGACTATGGACCACCCAACTTGACCTTGATTATCTTGAAACTTGGTGACACTTATTGAAGTAGCTTTCATACTCTATAAACTCGAGACCTAGCTCATTTTGATTCTGCAGGTGTTTGATTGAAGTTCTGGACAGGTTTCACAATGGATCAATTTGATTCTGTCCAACCTAGGAGTCTGCTAAGCATGTTCTGACTATCATGAACTTTGGAGGCACTTGTTGCATGCGCTCCCATGTGCATAAAACCTGCCATTTTACTTCTTTTTACTCTACAGGTGTTTGTTTAAAGGACTAAAAAGCTCTCTCAACGGTTCATTTCGATTCAGTTCAACCTAGGAGAATCGAACCTAGGAGTTTGCTTAAAATGTGCAGACCACTTTTTGGAAAATGGAGCGATGCACGTTCTGGCACCGACGATGCCAGATCCCGAGGTAGCAAAAAATGACAATTAGTGTTGGATGATGAGGCTCTCACTTCCTCCAACCTCTATAAATTGAAAGAAGACTGAAGAACTCAAGCTAGAGTTGCTATTATGATATTCTTTGATCAAAGAATGTTGGGTTATACTTGCAGTTCTCCATTGAGCCGAAATTGAGTGTTATTCTTAAGGCAAAAGTATTGAGCTTTATTGCATATCTTCTTGACTTAATCATTGAAAATTTCTTTTTGTTGGAGTAAATACATCTTAGTGGGGACTTGGGATTAGTGACTACAAAAAAATGTGTGAATTGCGGCCTTATAACTGCGGTGGTCGCATTTGACCTCTACAATGTGCTCAAATTATGGCGGTCCACCTGACCTTGCTAATTAACGCGACTTGTAGGGGTTTATTTTCAAATTGTGGAGGCTAGAATGTCGTAATCTATTTTTGTGGGACTAATAAAAATCCATCCACTCTTTTTTTCCCTAAATTGACAAACCTGCCGCCTCAAAACCCTTCCTCACCTCAAAACTTAACCACCTCATTTACTCATTTTCTCAGTCAATCGAGGTTGAAGGAGCACGGAGAAACGAGTTGGGGGCGTTGTCTGGACCTGTACAAGAAAAAGCTCTCCGTAAATGACTTTGTGGTGGTGTACAAGGAGTTGGCTAGTACGGCGACTAGCACCAGATCTATGCCATCGTCATCAAACTCCTCGACTGTAAGGGCCTCCTTGAGAAGTGCGTCGAGATCTTCGATGACCATGGTGTCAACCAGAGCTTTCTCTCCTACACCACCCTTACCAACTCCTACAGTTGTAACTGCGAGTACAAGGTAGCACTCGAGTTGCTGGAGCAGATGAAGACGAAGGACACTTGCTCTGATTTCGGCGAAGGCGAGGTGCCGAGCACACCTTCTCCAATTTCGTCGAGTCGAATAAAAAAGAAGACAACGAATTTTGCGTTCACTGTATTGATGATGAATCCTTCATTTTCAAGGTCTCTCTCACTCTCAATTTTCTCAAATGCATAGAAAATACCTTTCCATTTGGCTCTGTTCAAAAACAATGATGCTATTAGTGTTTGTTTGCCTGATGTGCGTTTGATAGGACGAGAAGGAAAAGGAGTGTACGTTAGTTTTCAATTGCATTTTCTGTGAGAAATCTGAAAAGGCTCATCTATTCTACTTTGTCTCTCTATCAATGGTTAGGTTTAGTGGGATTCCATTAGGTTCCATTTGGTTTGATCAAATTATGTTCAGTTTAGTTTAATTATGATTCTTAAATATTTACAGATTAGATATCAGTTTTTTGGTATTAAAACTTTAGGTTTAGTTTATATGACTTGATCATAGAGCTGAAACTACACCTTAAGAGTGTCTCTAAGTTTGGACCAAATGCATTATTTTATTATGTTGTTAAAGTTTTCATTTTTCTGACTATTGAGGTTCTTGAACTTCACCTGAGACCAATGAAAGGTGAGCTTGCCACAGTGCATGCTATAAAGGAAAAAGCAAAGTTCGCCCGCCCTGCTTTAAGCAATTATTTCCTTTGCAGTTGAGGGCATTGGTTGACAGTCTCTTAATCCAATTGTTAAGTTATGACCATTCCCTTTTAATGCACCCTAGTATGTGATGGGTTTCTGTGATGGTGTTCACATGACTCCACACTGGTCTATGGAGAGAAAAGAAATATTGACCTGTCTAATGGCTAAAACAAAGGCTTGTAGCACTCTTTTCAAAAAGAAAATTTGCAGCACAATCCTCTTTAGCTTTGAAATACATTTTTTTTTTTTGTGACATTGCTGGCTATGAAGGTTTATCTAGGACAACGCACTGGTGATATTAAAGGAGACATTCCTTGGATTGATTTATCTAGAGGAGAACTATAAAGTGTAAGTGTGATACCCCGGGTACACTTAGGTGCCTAGAGGGATACTCATATGATGAGAGCTGTGTGTTACTTGTCCTCCGAGGATATTCGTGTAGGTTATGATAGTATGGTCTTGGCTCGTTAACATGTGCTGGTATTGGGTTGAGGGAAATGGTGCGCATTAGCTTGGCTTAGTATGCACAAATGTGTTCGTAGTGACCCGTTGGCATGGTTGGCGTATTTAGGGTACCGAGTGCTCGGATTAATTAATCAGTCGATAAGTAATGGATTAAGTTGGGAATGTATTACTAAGGTTCAATTAGTACATTGGAGGCACAATTGGCCAAGGGAAATACTCGTTAGCTCGAGTTGGCACGGAATGGTGCACAACGGGACACCGGGGTGCCCGTTGGTGCACAATCAGACCCGATGATGTGTAAATTCGTGATTGGCCAAATCGATCAATCAAAGTGAGGCAAGTGGCTCGGGAATAAGATGCTGGTGGCTTTGGGTGTGCAAGCTAGCAGATTCTGTGGCACAGGCCAATTGGCCACGGTTAAGCACGAGGTGGCATTTGGTGTAAGTGGCACCTAGTGGAGTGTTGGTGGCAAGTGGGGTGATGACTCACCTACTGTGAATACCCAATCCAAAATCACTTGGGCCTATTCACCTATTCCTTTTCACCTTCTTCCTCGGGTCAATCCCATATCAATAAAGTCGCCACCCAAATTTTATTAAGGACAAAATTTAGGAAAAACCTTTGTGTGACTCCTTTAGGCTACCTGGTCACAGCGAACCAAAGACATGGATCGGGGGTTCGTCACGGATGGGAAGGTGTTAGGTACCCATCCATGTTGGGTCGAAACCTTGTGCAGTTCTAAAATACAAATGTGCCTTGTGCAGGTGTGCATGTGTGGAAAATAAAGAGGAGGGGAGAAGACGAAGATTTGGCTTGCATCCCATTGTAAAATCGAGACTACCTACGTACCCGAGTGACCGGGGTCAAAGCCACGTAGTTCTAAACATGGTATTATATCGCCACTTACATCATCAAAAGCATCATTATATAATCAACAAAGGACCAATCAAAAAAGTTTAGTGTAACCTCTTGTAGCCCTTCTCTAGTCGGTGCCAGAACGTGCATCAACAAAGGACCAATCAAAAAAGTTTAGTGTACCGCATAATTCAACCCCTAATCAACCTAGAATCACTCAATTACTTGATTATCACTCATATAAATCATTCCACAACTGATTAGTTACACATTAACACCAGTTTCATACTAAATCATACCAAAAACAACATTTCCACATAAATGATGATTTAATTCTAAAATTAGCCTGCAAGAAATGTGTTAATGGGTTGGATAAACTCTGTAGAATCCATTAACCTAGACCCTTAAACCGATTTCTAACCCAAAAATAAATCATCTCAATATAATTGGGTTAAAAACAACTAGAAGAGCCCAAGTAATGAAATGAAATGTATTTTAATGTAAATAAACCTTATTATATGTTTTACCCTAAGATTAAATCATCTCATTAATCCTAAGATTTAAATGCACAAAGGTTTAAATTATCAAAATACATTAATTCTACTAAATTGAATTCTTATCATGCCTTAACTCAAATCAAATCATCTCATTAACCGCAAGTTTGAGCATGTTTGGAATCTAGTTTTAGTAAAATGTTTGTGGGTCAAATTTGGGTGTTCACACCTACTTGGCCATGATTTAAGGGGTGAAAGCAAGCACCTGTCACCCATATCTCCAGAACCAAATTCGTGTAAGGGAGAGAGAGGAGAAAGAGAAGAAAGAGGAGAGAAAGAGAGGTGAGGCTAGGGTGGTTATGCTCTCGGACAGAATGATCTTTGGTTATGCTCTCGGACAGAATGATCCTTGCCCACTAAAGAGACGATTCCGGCCAAACCACTGATTGGAATCGAGTGAAACCAAAGCCTATGATTAGCTAAATGTGGCACCAATTTTGGTTGATTTTGGAGCTGAACGGGGCGAGTTATGCTCTCTCAAAGAGGGCTGGTCTGCAGCAGTCCTGCTGCTTGACCCTGAGGTGGTGTAGGAGAAATATCTCGAGCTTAAAACCTTAGAATTGGGTGTACTTTGTGGCTATGGAAAGCTAGGAGATAGAGCTACAACTATTATGTTAACACCCGAAGCTGGTTCAGCCTATAGGAGCCTTTAATTTCTTGGTGAAATTTCTATTGGTGCAGGACAGCTTCTGCCAGGGTTAGTGTAAGGATGGTTTGGTGAGGTTGAGTAGTGCTTTACATATTATGGTTGCTGTAATTGGGTTATAATGTGTATTTAAATGTGTTTAGGGACCTATGATCCCAGGATGCCCAAGGGCTTTTAAGGGCAAGAATGCTTAGCATTTGGTGTCGTAGTGCTAGGTAAGTAGATGAAGCGTACTTGTGATAGTTGCCAGTGTATGCTTGCTGGGAAAATGGCCCAATTGCTTGGTTGGCATGATATTGGCACTTATGGTGAATGTATTATTGATTATTGACTTATGGTTGGCTTGTCGGTTGTGCCCAAGGGGCTGTGCATCATTTGCATTTGTATCATTGCATCGATGTGGATCATTGGCCAATGGATCATGTGGGTAGTGCAAGCGGGCTTGTACGTACCATGAGATTGAACCTTGCGGAGGATTATACCCGCTTGGTATGGTTGATATATTGGCACTGGGTGCCTTGTACAGGTTATGGAACCTTGTAGAGGATATTGCCCGCTTGGTCTTGTTGACAGGTTCGGTCATTACGATGTGGGATCCGCATGGCCAAAGGGTGGTGATACGAAAGGCGTTGTGTGTGCCTTGGTAGCAAGCCATATGCACATTGTAAGCTAATTCGGTTATGCCTCGTATGTGAGGCTGTGGGATATGATTGTGCATGTGTGCAGGGCTGCCAAGACATGTAAGTAGGCCCGGAGTACATCACTTGGCTTACCCGTGGCCCTGATCACGGAGGACCGGATGCATGATTGTTGAGCATTGCATGCTCTGGGTGGTTGCTTGTGTGCACATTTGCTTACTGAGTTTTATAACGCCACCCCACACCCCCCCCCTCGCAGGTGCGAGATTGAGTGTACGGGCAGTAGGTCGATGGGTATAGGGAGTCAGTTTACTTTAATTAATCTATTGTATTAATTATTCACTAAAGATGTTGTCTTTATATAGCATGGGCTAGTAACCCTTGTAGCAAGAATTTTATAACATTAGTGGATATGAATTAATAAAAGAGTTTGATATAATTAGCATCCTTGTTGTCTTTGCTTGTATTGAGGTTTTGCTTCTGTTTACGCTGGACTTGTGTTTTGCACTGATAGTGATTCAGACATTGGTGATCTGTATGCATCATTGTAAACTTAACAGGTTGATGATCAATCAGTATTCTCAAAGGCCCAGCCAGGACAAGTTTCGTGCTTCTTTTACTGTTGGTATGGGTGTCAACCATAATAGCTACACAATTAAGAATTTTACATGTCATGTAATGTGGTCTGAAACTATATAATAGTGGGTAAACTTTATCCTTTCTGCATTTGAAATTATTGGTCTTGTATATGAATTGAATTCTGCATGCATAATATCATTCTTTTTGTCTTACTAGCAAGACATATACCCTGAATTGATTTGATTTGTTTCCACTAGAAAATCTGATAGTATTGTCCAAACAATTTTGCAAGGCCTTCCCACAATTCGGTCCTTGGTTGCTGTTGGAATTGGTGCTATAATGCTTGTCAAGTCAAAAGATACTCAGAAGGAAGCAAAGAGGAAAATCTTGTCAAGTTAAATAAATTGGTTCTTTTTCTAGCTATGAGAAGTTGGTGAAAGGCATGAGATGTTTGTCTCTTCGCAGTCGCACTCACAGCCGAACCTGGTAGAAGAAATCTCAGCTCACAGTCACCTACTCTCTTCCTCCTTCAGGTTAGGCTAGCTTGCTCCTTGTTTTTCTTTTGCGGAGTATTATTTTTGGTGCCGTAATGGAAAAAGAAAATGCAATAGTGTTTGGATCCACTTGAAGGGTTAGGCTGAAAAAATAATGGTAATTATTATTAATGTGGCAACTAAAACCCCATTTGCTTGGTTTTCAATTTTCACTAGTGCATTTGCACGATATCTAAGTAATCAAGTCCCTCTGCGTTTCCAGCTGGGAACCTACCATTTCAAAGACTAAATACTCACTAACCGCTGGTAAGATGAAATGCACCATTCAAATTGCTCCGTAGTTTCTCTTAATACCTTGAAGTATCTTTTTATATTACTAGGCACCCATTCTATTACTAAATCAAAATTCAACTATCCATGAAGAATTCAAAATATGTTCTTAAGCTTTCACATGTTTTAGCCCTCTTAAAAAGAGGGATTCCATCCTTCGATGGTAATTTAAAGATAATTTTTCTGATAAAAAATTATTTTTCTGCTCGAATTCTTGGATGGTAATTTATTTATTTTTCCTAATGGAAATCTTGTGTCATTTTATGAGGTCTTTGTATTTGTAGTTAAATCAACGAAGGATGAAAAGGAAATTAAAGGAAATGGAGTTCGCCTTAGTGACTTAAAACTTCTTTAGGACAACTCAGGGTAGTTTAAATCAATTCTCAATTTTGCAATCAGTGGGGGCTTGAGCTAAATTTACCTCCTATTGAATTTTGTAATACTTTTATTGGACTTCTAGGCGAATTAATGTAAATAATTTTGAATTATTAATGAAGTATTTTTTACTAGGGGTGAGCAAATTTACCGAGCCGACCGTGTCGAGCCGATACCGCGGTTGAACCGACGGTATCGGCTCGAAAAATGGGTAAGTCCACCAGTCACCCCCCTTGTTCGTACCGTGCCAAGCAAACCGCTACATTGAGTCAGTTGAGAGTGTTTTGAGCCGACGGTACTCGGCACAGGCCGATACCGCCCGGCCCAACACCCCTAACCCACCAGGGTCCCAACCCAAAGAAGATAATAACCCCCCAAAACCCAATAGCCCAACCATTCCATGCAACCCATATTTTCCAACCCAAATTCCCGGCAGCAACCCAAAAAATTAAAACCCTAAAAATCAACATACTTTCACAATTTCACTATCTCTCTCTCTCTCCCTCTCGCCGCTGGTCTCTCTCTCTCTCTCAATCCATGAAGTTAACGATGCTTTAATGGTGGAGATCCTCTCCAAGGCCTTCCCTTCTATGAAGCTGGCTTCCCGGTACAAGCTTGTATCCAAAAACTGAAACTCCCTCCTCTCCAGCCCCGGCTTCGCCGCCCGGTGGAACGAGCTCCACTCCTACGCCCTCCTCCTCAATGTCAGGCTCATGGCGGAGGAAGGAGAAGAAGAAGACAAGCACCTCGTCCCCTACATCTCCTCCGCCCACCCCCTGTTCTACCCTGCCGCCGCCGGCCATGCAACCCTCGACCTGGGTTTCCTCCCCTGCGTAGCCCCCTTCCTCCTCTCTAAAGTCTAATCTCATGTTCTCATCTTCAAATCCAACCCCTCAACCCTCTTGAGTTCTTTGAATTTCACAGACCTTAATTCCCAAATCGAAGCATGGCTTGGTTGCGACGGCTGCTGGTACGCGTGAGGAGGAAGGAGATGGTCGTGCTGGTGGCGCGACGGCGGCTCTGCCTCCTGTAGTGACGGCGGTCGAGCAAGCAAGAGGAAGGAGAAGGAAGATGGTGAGCTTGCAATGCATGTCTTATTGGCATCGGTTGGATTCATACTGTGTCGAGCCGACGTCAGTATTAATCGGCACCATGCCGATCGGCATGAGGGCCAACTCGGCACGACATCGGTCGAAAAAATGACCCTTCGGCACAGTGATACTGATTCATGAGTCGGCACAGCATATGCCGAACCGACGCCGTGCTCACCCCTATTTTTTACTGTCTATTGTGTTATTTTTATTATTGCAATTTTAAAATAGGAAAATAAAATATGAATATGAATATTAGAATACTAATGTTCGAAAAAAAAATAAAGATTATGGGGTCAAAACCCCCAATTTTTTTTTGAGGGCATTAGACAAATAACGGAGATCAGGAACCGCCCCAATCTGATGAAATTTAACCTCAGAATTTTGCAATTTCTTTTTGGGGGTGTGTCATATTGCGAGGGTTATAAACCACCTTAATTTGATAAAATCGACCTCCGCAAATTGATTTGTAAAATTGCAGAGGTTGCTGCAGCGGTCACCTTAACGACCCCCACAAAATGTTTGTGGCGGTGGTAACAGCGGGGGTTTTTGCAACCTCCGCAATTTGCATGAAAATCAAATTGCGGGGGTCGAAACCTCCGCAAATTGCTTGAAAAAACCCCCACAATTTGCACTTTTTTGTAGTGAGTTCTGCTAAGGTTTGGAATCAACAAATCGGGAAGGTTTGTGGTGAGTGATAGGTTTGAGCTTAGCTTAGGAAAAGTTTGTAAAAGGTTGTGGTTGAACCCGAAAAAAGCACGGTATAGTGAAGGTTAGAAATCTCAAGGTGGACTCCTTGAGTAGTGGATATAGTCCTTAGTGGCGAACCACTCTAAATCGCTCCGCATATCTCTCTAACACTTTCCTCTAAAATGTGGTCTAGTGTGTGCATTTGTGTTCATAATCTGTAGTTTCCAGCCCAAGAAGGAATTGGCATCTGCCATGCCAAATCGATGTTTAATCGAAAAAGGGGCTAATTCTCCTCCTTCTTAGCCAAATTGGGCTTACAATGAGGTCGATTATAATGCATCATTAGAAAGTAGGTATATTAAGTTAGTACATCTATCCATTATTTATTACTTAATTAGCATTTAGATAAAAAAATCTTATATTATTAATCCTAAATTGTAGTTTTTAAAATTTTAAAAATAAAGTAAATACTAAAAATAAATTGAAGAGCTCTTAGGATTTTCTTATAGATCTTTTTGTTAGTTGATTTATTATTGGATATAGCAATTTTATAGTGGCGAAGCTAGATATAATTTTTAGAGAGAGCCAATATAATATTTTGTGTGTAATAATATAGATTTACGTGGAAAAATAAAATTTAGAAAGGGTCAAATATATATTATGATAAGACTTATATGAAAAAAATTAAAAGTCTAAAGACCATGCCAGTATATTACAATGGGATTTATATAGAAAAAATGAAAATATAAGGAGGGGGGNTTTATGCAAGTTGATCATATAATTATATATAGTATATAAAAAGGAAATGAGACTACGAAAAAATGGAAAATAAAATGAGCATGTGGGCAAAATAATGATTTAAAATAGTAAAATTGTTAACCAAGTCTGATATTGACAATAGAACATACATTTATGCTAAAGAATATGATACCATGTATTTCCAATAGCATAGAAAGAAAGTTTCATTTGCTGAATTGGAAAATACATTGGATGATGGATAGGCACTTAAAAAATAACGACAGATTAGGTTTATACTATCATGCTTTCTCATACTTGGATAATTGATAGGTATTTAAAGAATAATGTCATATTAGTTTTATATTGCCATGCTTTCTCATGCTTATGTCATTAGTTCCTACTTCAATTTTTTTCTCTATTACGTCTACATACAAAAACAAATTGTCTCAACTAATTATGCTTTGTTTTTATCTAATCTAAACTTAATTGTATAGGGAAGAATGAGAAAATGTGTATAGTTATATTTTTTGTTATGTTTGGTTTGTTGATAATTTTTCTTGGAAATGTGTTTCTATGACCTTTTTTTTTTTAATATTTGTCTCCAATGAGTTCCAATTGAGGAGCAGTTGGACAGGCTTGCTGGTTCCCCGGAAAATAAAAGTATTGCGATCCTTCCACAAATTCCAAAGAAGCACTAGGATTTTCTCGAGAGATTGTACTCCAAGGGAGGAATACACATCCTCAAGCCATACCAAGAGAGATGGGGCTGCATTCATAGAGGGTAAGTGGGAAATAGGTCACACATTCTAGAGTTCCATTGCTCGAGGGCAATGCAAAAATACATGAGGGATGGATTCAGACTGCTCAGTACAACGTGGGCACGATTCAGGCACTTCAACATGTCTCCGGATTAGATTAGCCCGAACAGGAAGTATATTCATGCACACTCGCCAGGCAAAAGACCGGATTTTCGGGGGGATATTCATGGTCCAGGAGTGCGCCACAATGCTTTGTGATGAGTAGGAAAATCCCTCTCCTGTTGCGAAATACTGGGACACAACTGTTTAACACTCAGCCTATAACCAGATACCGAATAGCAGCCAGTGGGGCTATAGTGCTAAGTGTTTTTTTGTATACCAAATTGTGCTAAGTGTATTCATCTGGAACATCCCGAATAGACAAGAGGATGCTTTTAATGAGAGAAGCTTCCTCAGTATTGAACATACTATTAATTAGAGGGCGATTCCAGTCCCCAAAAGAAGAGTCGATAAGATTAGCTACCACTGCTAAATTCTGCATCAAATAGACATGAGATTCAACTCTAAACCGACCATCACGAGGCAACCAAGAATCGCCCCAAATATGAATACTGTGACCATTTCCAACAAAAAATTGTAGACCCTCCTCCAGAATAAATCGAGCACTACAAATGCTCCTCCAAGTGTAGCTAGGTTGGTAACCCGCAGTAGCCTGCATGAAGGTTGATCTAGGGTAGTATCGGGCCTTCATAATTCTTGCCAATAAGGATGACTCATCCTGAATGAGGTGCCACCCATGCTTGGCCAGAAAAGCATAGTTGGTGGCCCCAAATATTTAAAATCGAATACCCTCTGTCGCCTTTGAATTGCACAGGCTTTCCCAGGCAACCCAATGGATCCTGTGACAACCATCGCGTTGGCCCCACCAGAACTGCTTCACAAGAGATTCAAGTTGCTGACATATACCTTCCGGAAATTTGAAACAACTCATCCAGTAATTAGGCATGGATTGGGCAATAGACTTAATAAATAGTTCACGTCCGGCATCTGTTAGAAAAGTTTCCTTCCATTGACCCATCTTCTTAACAACCCTGTCCCGAACAGCAGAGAAAATCAACTTTTTGGATCATCCTATCAAAGTAGGCAAACCAAGATATTTATCGAAAGAGTCCACAGCCTTTACTTCAAGATCCCCAAGGAAACTAGATATCTGCTCATCTGGCACATTTTGGCTAAAAATAACGTCTCATTTATCCAAGTTGATTTTCTGACCCGCGACCGCTTCATATAGAGACAAAATATTCTTAATGGCAGCAGCCTCTACTCGAGTAGCTTTAGTGAAGAGAATGCTATCATCTTCAAAGAACAGATGGGATATAGAGGGAGCACCATTAGAAATCTTGATGTCATGGATCTATCTCTCCAATATAGCCCGGTGGAGCAAGGCCGAGAAACCCTCTGCACAAAATAAGAACAAGTATAGGAGTGGGGATCACCTTATCTGAGGCCCCGTTAGGGAACAATCTCCTGCTGAGGAACCCTATTAATAAGAAAGGAATAGGAAACAGTATTAACACATCGCATCACCAGCTGCACTCGTGTAGAAGGGAAACCCATCTTCAGTAAGACAGCTTCCAAGAAATCCCATTCCACTCTATCATATGCCTTTCTCATGTCTAATTTTACTCCCATGTAGCCTTGTTTACCCCAACATCTCTGTTTCATGTAATGGAAAGCCTCAAAGGCGATTAGTGCATTATCAGTAATAAGATGCCCTGGCACAAAAGCACTTTTTTCAACACCAATGATAGAAGGTAATATACCCCGCAGCTGATTCGCCAGAGTTTTTATAATAAGTTTAAACACCACATTACACAAACTGATAGGACGAAATTGACTGCAGAGTTCAGCATTCTTCACCTTCGGGACAAACGTGACAAAGGTGTTATTAAAAGGAGAGGGGTCCGCTTGATTATTCAGAACATTCAGAACAATTTTGCAAAATGAAGGACCAACCCACTGCCAATACCGCTGGAAGAATAATAGAGGGAAGCCATCCAGGCCAGGAGCCTTAGATGGATGCATTTGCTTAAGAGCAGTATAGACCTCTTCTTGAGTATACGGTTTGGATATAAAGCCACCCATATCAGATGTAACTTGAGGCGTAATATAGTCCAAAACCCGATCCTTGTGAGCTGAACCAGAAGAAGTAAACAAATTCGAATAAGAGTTATGAAATACATCAGCAGTCCCCAATTGTGAAGAAATCCAGGAGCCCTGAGAATTTTTTATGCGACGGATTGTATTCGACTTCCTTCGCTGGTTGGCTTTGTGAAAAAAATATTTACTATTTTTATCACCTTCATGAAGCTAAGTGGAGCATGAACGCTGAGCCCACATGGTTTCCTCCTATTTGATCGAAGCCTCAATTTCAGAACTGAGAAGCCTAGAGCGTCGAAGAATATCTGAGGTTTGGATACGGGCATTAATCCTCTCTAGTTGTTTGTGCTTCAATACTATGGCTTTGGAAATATTAGAAAAGTGCGCCTTATTCCATGAAGATAAGCGAATGACACTGTGTGATCTTAGCTGTAAGTTGGGGACCCGGCTCCAAAGGAAGTTTAGGCACCCATGCTCTTTCTACTGATCCAAACACCCCACTTCATTCATCCAAATGGCCTTAAAACGAAATATTCATGGGGTACAGGGAGAATCCATGTAACGCCCCGAATTTTTCGGTATTTAATTTCTGTGGAATGTTGGGAATTTTTGAAATTTAATTTCTAATTTTACCCTTGCAGAATTTCGAGAATTTTTGGTCATGAAAATTATTATTAATTTATTTTCCTTGGAGATATTAATTTTAAGTTGGAATTGTTCGTTGTTCGGGTTTCGTTGAAATAAAAACTGGTGTTTCGGGTGAAATTCAAAGTTTACAGTAGTTTTACTAAAACTACGTCATTTTGATGACAAGAAAGGAAATAATAATAATAAGCTGTAGCGTTGATCAGCAAGGTGGGTTGACCACGCTCAAGGCCAAAACGACGTCTTTTTGGTCTTGGCTGGCCAAAACCCTAACTTCCCTTCTCTTCTCTTTTCTTTTGTTTTTCTCTCCCACTTCTCTTCCTCCCGTTTCGGCCGCCCCTCTTCTTTTCTTCTTCTCTTTTCTCTTCCATTCTCTTCCTCTCCCTCTCCACGTTGTTTTCTCTTTTCTTTGAAAACAAACTGCCGCCACCATTCTTTCTCTTCCTCTCTTCTTCGCCCTTGTCTCCATGCCGTCGACCCAGAAGGCTGCTGCCACCCTTCATCCTCCTCTTACCCTCATATTTCTCTCCCAATACCAGGTGGTGAACTAGGCAAAGCCTCGAGCGGAGAAGCCGAGGTGGGGTCGCGTTGTCGTCGCTCGGTAAGTGACGTGCTGTCGTTTCTTTTTCTCCTCCTCTTCCTTTCTTTTTCTTTTCGTAGACTGATGCTTAATTCGGTATGGGTTCTGTGTTTTTTTGTGAGGGGGCGGGTCGGCTTGGTAGCTGCTGTGTCGTCTGGCGGCGGGCGTGGCTCAGGTTGGCTGCATGTTGTGTGTTTGGGTTGTTGGTGGAGTGGTTGGCGCCAGGCAGTGTAGTCGGTGGGCAGCGGGCTGAGGTGGCTGTGCTTGCGGGTTCTAGGCGGGGAGAATGAGGCGAGTCACCTCTGGTTGCTGAAGGAGAAGACGAGGTTGGTGGGACACATCGCCTTCCTCTTCCTCTTCAACACCCACCGCCGGCGCTACTTGGTTGTGCCGCCGTCGCCGAGCACGGGTCATGCTGTGATGTTGTGGCCGTGTTGGTGCCGGGTCTGGACACCGTAGAGGGGTAAGTTGTGTCGCCTCTGTCTTTTCTCTTCTTCCTTTGTTCTTGTTCCGATGGTGTTTTGAGTTTGAGTTGGGGTTTTGTTTTCTTTGCCTTTGAGTGCTGACAGCGGTTGATTGATGGGTTGTTGGTGTGTGGTCGGCATGGTGTTCTGGTGACGGTTGTGGCTTGCGTAGGTGTTTAAGCTGTTCCGGGCAGTGAGGATTCATGCTCGGTTTCCAGTGTTGATCGGTAGATCGAGGCTGATTCGATTTTGAATAATAGGTTTTCTTCTACGGTAAGAGTCCGAGGCCAATTTCCTTTCTGTTTGTTAAGTACAGTTATATGGGCTGGATTGTTGATTGAATATCGTTTTTTTTTTTGGATGGTTCTAAGCATGCGGTTGTTGGGTTCGGTGCTAATCGGTTACTTTATCTTCTATGCATAAATCTTGATTTAAATGGTGCAGTCAAAAGCCAATTTTCTAGGCATATATGTTTGCTGGTAATTTAACTTGCGGTTGGTTGTTATATTATAACTTGACACTAAGGAGCACAATGAGTAGCAATTCTGGAGCAGTTAATATGCTAAAATATTGACACCTAGTAGTTAGTTCACTTTAAATGTCAGTTGCAGTTTCAGTGGCTTTAAATTTTGTTTCCGATGCATGAATATAGTCAAAGTCTTACACTAGTTAAATACACTTGTCATGAAGTTTTATGCCATTAAATCTTGATTTCTACGCATCAATTTCTGAATGGTTTCCTTGATTTCTTAAAGGAAAATGATTTTTACCACATAAGCCATTTGCGTGGAATCATACTTGGTTTTTGGGCCTTGAAGCCATGACTTGCATGTTTGGAATTTATTTGGAC
The DNA here is from genome assembly GCA_028386065.3 of Turnera subulata. Classification (NCBI taxonomy): domain Eukaryota; kingdom Viridiplantae; phylum Streptophyta; class Magnoliopsida; order Malpighiales; family Passifloraceae; genus Turnera; species Turnera subulata. The sequence goes on along the minus strand of JAKUCV010004159.1, from coordinate 129,288 downwards.
TTATTCCTTTAATGTCTCGTTGAGGTTAAGCATCATTACCTATAAACTGAATATTTCATCACATAATGTATAGTGAAACATGTTTAAGTGATATATGCGTATATGTTTAGGCACTGGTTGTATTTGAGGAGTAGCCGAATAGAGCGTTGGCTTCAAGATGTTTCTAACAATCCAGGTGAGGACATATAAACCCTTGTACGCATTACTGCCTACAGTACTCGGTTAATAGACATGGTATATGAAGTTGAAATTCTTGTTTGGCATTGAATGCCGTTTGTATGTCTGCTTGCTGTGCGGATCCTTGTTTGCACTTTTGCGTCTAATGATGATGTCTTTGATGCGGTATGCCTGGTTATGGGAATTGTGTGTCTGTGTGATATGTTATGCCAGTTGAGCATGATTTGCTTTGTTGTGATTAAATAATATGAGTTCTGATGCTGTGGTTCGTGTGGTGATTTGTAGGCTTGAGGCCCGGACTTGGAGAACAAAATGTTAAATCCACACAACCCTAGATAACAAAACGTATGGCACACATAACTCGTTAAGTATAACTGACAATAATGTACAATAAAAATATTCTACTGTGGGGCTGTTGACCGGTTGGTTCGAGCGGGAAGTAATACCCCTCGGGATTTCATGCGAGATAGCATGGTATATGCGGTTTAGCATATGGGTCTGTGATTACCGGTTCTACCTCCCTCTTTCTATCTCCCCCTTTCTACCTCCCTCTTTCTCTCTGTCTATCTCTCTCTCTCTGATTGTATTGGGCCTTGCCCTGATTACATTTGGGCTTTAGCCCTGGTTGTCTCATGAGACGGGACCGAGCTCGACGCACATAGTAGAGGGCCCTAGTAAAATGTTAAACTCTAATAATGATAAAATATAACTATAATAAGATGATTAAAGATAGTTGTAAGTTTAAACTCTGATGATGATTTTCTGTTGTGCATTGTACCTGTTGTGCAATGTGGTTGCTACTGCCTGATGCCAGTTTTTGTCGTTGATTTGTATTAGTATACTTTGGTTTATTTGTTTGCGGTGAGACAGTAGTTGGTCTCACCCCCTCACAGTCTTGTCACAGGTTAACTGTTCTTTGAGCAGTGGTGCATATCAGCAGGTGGCGATGCTTTCCTCCTCGGGTCGGATCCATAGGGTTCAATGCATGCATGTTGCTATGTATTTTTGTCTTCCGCTGCGTACTTGATTCTATTGTATTATTTATTATTTGATTGAATGTTGATCATGTTGTTGATACCGTATTCCGGGTAGAAGGGCATTTTGGTCACTTCTCATGTTGTAATTAATTTAATAGGTTATTTGGGATACGGGTGTTTAGTTGATGATTTTCATGTCCCGGGAATGATAAGGGCAATTTAGTCATTTTATGTTTAAATTCTATTTTTATATTAATAAATTGGGACACGGGCGTTTCAATCCATCTGCGGAGATTGAAAAGTAAGCCTAAGGGGCGAGTGATCAGACTTTTGCCTGGCCAAATGCTTCACAAGAATATTCTGAAAGAGCTGCAGCCGTTCATTCGAGGCTAGAAAATGATCAAGCCGTTCTTTTATAATCCCATCACCCTCACCCCGACCCCAAGTGAACTCACCACCCAAAAAGCCAATATCATGAAGTTGACACACTGAGATAGCATCATTGAAGGCCTGCATATCCATCATAGAACGAGGTGCCCCCCTCTCTTCTCATATTGGAACAAGATCTCGTTAAAATCCCCACCACAAGGCCATGGCAAACCAGAGGGTCGTTGAAGGGCTCGGAGGGGTCCTAATAGCGCCACTTATCCATATGGGCTGGCCACCCATAAAAACCAGTTAATTGCCATTTTGTCGGACCACCAAGACCTTCAACTTCGACATCGATATGGTGGAGGCTATAAGAAAGTAAGGACACTGTAATTTCCTCTTGCCACAATAGAGCGAGACCACCACTTCTATGCGCCGGCTGGAACCCTCACAATCCCATGCAAATAACCTATGCCATCGTATTCTACTCCGAATTCACTCCGCCTCAGGAGCTTCAACCGGGTCTCAGAAAGGAAAACCAGGGAGGGAAAATCTCGTTAATCTAGTTTAAGTCGAGTTAACTTATTAAGTGGTACGGTTCTCCTGACATTGATTTTCTCCATAAAAGAAATTACTCGTTACCATGTATATATATTTGTCATCTTGTTGACATTAACATTATTACATCATTTATAATATCAACTTACAACTCCAAATTATTTTATTTTATTTTGGGTGTGTGTCTTCTCTTATTTTGAAATAAAGTGAGAGACGTCGAGGTAAGTTGTGGGTATACTTGCCTGTAAATTAATATAATACACCAATTTGCTCTAATAAAACTAAGTTTCTAATTATTATTGTTATTCCTTTTTTGAGAATTATGGTATTCTGTTTTTCTTTGGCTAAAAGAGAATTATGGTTATTCTTAAATACACACTTAGAAGCAGATTATTTTTTTTTTTTTGTTGAAAGGGCGAGCAATCATGTTAACTTAAATACACACTTAGAAGCAGATTATTAAATATGAGTTAATTCCATTTTGGTCCGATCAAAAGTTGGTAAATCCTTATGGAGGAAGGGAGTGTCAGAGTAATGATTCTTGGTTTATCTTAGGAAAAACTTGGGCATATCAAATTCATGATTACTTATATGCATTTCCCCTAATTAAGTCGAGGGTATAACGGAGAAAGTGAATACAATGACAGTAATGGAAATGTTAGAGCTAGATTAACCCAGAGCCACAAAAAAAAAAAAAAATTGGTTTGGACAACTTGCCAGTGATTTTATTTCCTCGCTTAGTCTCCCTGTTTTTATGGTGGGCTTGCAAATTGTCCACCAAGGCTACATATTACATAAGTTAATTATTTGACCCTACTTCAATTTGAGCGATATTTCCTAAAATTTTGAATCTAAATAAGCCAATATGTGAGGTAATTGACTTTTGTAATTTTCCTTCTGAGGTCTACACATTAAGTGCACTAACTTTTACTTCCATTTTATGATATTTAGGGGGACATACATAAACTTATAATTTTAAAAATTAAGCATTCAGTTTAGGAAGTTTGACTCTTTTTAAGCATCAGAGCGGGGTGACATAGTAGCTTAAATACAGAATAGGAATGATTTCATGCCAAGCCTCTAATGAAACCAAATCCTCTCAAGCTTACTCATCACTTCAATCCTCGTCCGATATCTTGCTGTAATTATTGCTATGCGGGATTTCTTGCCAATCTTGAAAAGATACAGCATTCAACTCAACCCTAATATAAAGAGTAGCAATCATGCCAATCTTTGTTCAAGTCACAAATTCCAATTTCTCTTCCTTTATTCCTTTGTCTTCTCCTCCTTGATCGTCATAGCCATGGAAGTAACCCCCCAAGTCACTGATCTTTCCAGCCAATCCGAGTCCTCCAGCATCTCCGCCGCCTCTGGCGGAGGAAGCCCACCACCACCAGCAGCAGCCCCAAGGAGCTCCTCCATCGGTGATGATCATCGCGGGAGCAAACCAACCAATAACCTCAAGATGAAAGAAAAGATCTGCCAGGTCTCCACCGAGACATCACCTCCTGAATCGAGTTCCCGTGGTGTTAAGCTGGATCTGAAGCTCTCCAGCGACGGCTCCAACCGCGAGTCGAAGCTGGAGCTGACGCTCTTCAGCTCCAGCGGGGGTGGCCCTTCTCATGCAAATGATCATGGCCACCACCTCCACCACCATGAGGCCATGGGCGAGACCGACCGTGACCCGAGTAAGCGAGGGACAGAGTCTAGGGTTTTCTCATGCAACTTTTGCAAGAGAGAGTTCTCGACCTCCCAAGCCCTAGGTGGTCACCAAAACGCTCACAAGCAAGAGCGAGCCATCGCCAAGAGGCGTCAAGGGATGGATATGGGTGGGCTAGGGCACTTCCCCTACTATTCCTATTCAAGCCTTTCAGGTTTTCCTCACCCTTACTATGGATCCCTGAGCAGGTCATCCTCATCAGTTCTTGGGGTGAGGATGGATTCGATGATACACAAGCCATCATCTGCTGCTGCTTATCCATGGGCATCCTCCATTGCCAACCGCTCGGGCCATGGTAGTGGGTGGTTGAGATCATCCCCACCACACACCATGACTCAGCCTTCTGTTGATAGGCTGAGGATTGAGAGCCTGAGTAGCCTCGGTGCTGGAGTAGGGCTTCATGGTGCCATTCCTGGTGGGGCTCCTACCAATATTAGGATTGGAGAAAACCCTCGTACTACTGTTCCTTTGCCATCAATTTTTCCCTTGAACATTAATCCTTTGTTGCGGGCTAATACTGATAATCCACCTCGGGCAGCAGCAGATCCACCTCCTAGTAACAAACTGAAGGAAGCAGCGGGACTAGATTTGACCCTTAAACTTTAAGTTTTAGAGTTAATATTACTCATTTTTAATTTTCCATTGTTTCTTGTTAGGCATATTAATTTCCCTTGTGAGATTCCATATGCCATGTTTTCAATTTCCGCCTTTGGGATATTTTTAGGTTGCACATTGTTGGTTTTGGTTGGTTGCTTATGCAGGACTTGTTCCTTTTTCTCATTATGTACTGTATCGATTTCATTAATTAGAGCTTGTTATATTCTTCTTTAGCTGTCTTCTCTTCCCTTTATATATCTTTGAAAATTTAAGTTTCATGTACTTTGATCCGGATGCTTCACAATAATCTCATGGAGGAATGTATTGATGATTGCCTAAAAGGCATGTTGCAGTATTCGATTAATTTAATGAGCAAGGTCCAAACACTTGGAAATCTTCCCTAGATCGATTAAATCTTAAGATTCTTGTGAATCAAAATGATTTTATTTTCTCCATAACATAGTATTTAGGTGATATACATGACTAAGAACATTTTTTAAGAGAATATATGACGAATTAAGAACATGGTTGAAGCACGCAATAATTTTTGATAGAAAATAAAAAAAAGTTAAGTGGATTAATTTCTCATTAATTATCCTTTTGAGATTTGAATGTTTTTTTTTTTCCTCCTTTTTACCTTAGAATGGAATATTTCAAAACTTCTGACCTTTGTTATCCTAATTAATGGCTATAATTGATGAAAATATTTCAATTTTAAATGCCATGTTTAAAGTCGTAGTCCTTTCAATTCCATGGACAGCTTTTTGTGAGTGAAATTAAAGATTTAGGTTCCTCTTCCCTTATTCAGGGTTTTTAGTTTTTTTTTTGTTTTAACATATTTAATATCATTTCGTCTAAAGTTAATTGTTTTTATTTTACAGGATCTCTAGTGTTGACTTGACAACAGATCCAAATCCGAATAAATCAGGTTATTTTCCAAAATTTTGCCTCTAAGATTGGCTTCGCATAAAAGAAAATTAAAGAAGACCTATATATTGGCTTTGTGGTTTCTTTTCTCATCCTAACTAAATTCAACTTCGGTCATATGTATACAATATTATTGCCTACGTCAACCCTCATCTATGATCAATATTTTGGTCAAAAAGAAAGAATAAGAATAAGATTACTATACTATTAAAAATTTAAAAAATCCAAATCCTTTCTCTTCTAAAATCTTGCGTGTTATTGGGACTTAGGTTTTAAAAGTGTGCGGTTACGACTTTTATAATTTCTTTTTTTTCTATGATCAAATTAAATACAGCAATCTATGTGTCGTTTTTTTTTTGTGGAAAAATAAATTTTCTGGAACAGATATAGGTAACAGAACATATCAGTTAGAAGATCTTATCGTTTGACAGTATTTCGGATGTTAGTACTGTAGCACACCCCGTTTGGTGAGAGATCTCTTCGTCCAATTTTTAGCCTTCCTTTACCATAAGGGATCTACGTATTTGAGCTCCAATAAAATTTCTAATTTTTTGTAATAACACCGATGTTTAAACTTTTCTTTTTCTATGAACAATGAATTGCATTATGTCCAACTCTTAATAAGAAATGGTCGGTAATCAATTAGTCGATACACTGGAACTCATCTCGAGTTCAGCAGGTCTGTTACCCCGTCAAATTTGAACAAAATTAAATTAGCCGAGTTATTACGTCAAGTTTGATTTCTGTAGGATAATTTTTGATCTAGGATTCAAATATTAATTAGTATAACAACGCAACACTTAGCTTAGTTATGCTAGAATAGGTCAGATTTTTTCTTTATTACAAAAATTAAAGGGTTGAGGTAGGCTTCCCGACCCCAATGTCAGGGTAAATCACTGGGTTCAACGGACAGTTATGGTGGTGGGTTCAACGTACACTTATGGTGGTATTTACAGATTGCCCACGAAGAGCGACTAAAATAAGTCGGGTTATAAGCCTTAATGAATTTGTACGTATACGTGATTATCATTTTAATATCTTGCATGTGAATAAGCCAAGCTAACTAGTCTAAAATCTAAATTAGTGGGGTCAACCAAATCCAAACTTGACTTATTAAGTGTCGAGCTTTTTAAGAGAATCTCGAACTTATCTTGTTAAGGTATATAAACGAGTTAGACTAGAACGAGTTTTTATAGCCATGTTTCAAGTTGTTCATAAGCAACGGCGACTTATTTATTTATAGCCGTATCAAAGGATAAACACTATTTTTTCCGTATTTTGCCAAAGTTTTCTTATGGAGTAACTATACGGTAGACCGGTATTTATACTATGTGAACATGTTAAGTTGGCGTACCTTTTTACCAATGAGTGATAAGGATGGAAAATCCTTATGTCATCAATTCATAAATAGTAAGTTTGAAATTAGGAAAATAAAATAAGGATGGAAAATCCTTATGTCATCAATTCATAAACAGTAAGTTTGAAATTAGGAAAATAAAATAAAATTTCAGAGCCAATATAAAACCCAACTCAGCGTGTTCAGGTGGTACATTGTGTATATCTAGGGGGATTTTTCTCTTTTATGATGTGCCAAAAGGAGATAATCACTGACTAATAATTTATCTATCTTCTCTAGATGGCTTCAACCTTATTTTTAACAGACGTACCCACAGAAACCTTATTTTTTAATGGGAAATTTATTGCATGGAACTTAGATAGAAAATAACACATAGAAAACCTGCCACACTTACTTATCAAGCCTGCCCTCCCAGATTACTTTGTATATTAAACTATCGAAAGAATAAAAAACGAATATACGAAAATTTTGGGTACATAAATAGATAAAATCACGGTTCAACACAAGGAATGCTTGTTTATACCAAAAAAAAAAAAAAACGCAAGGAATGCTTGTTACAAATGGTCGGTCAGTAATCTGTAATAGAAAAAGCATCAATTATTTGAGTAGACACTTCAATTTCACAAAGGACAATACTGATTGATTTAAGAAAAAAAAAAAAAACTCTCTTGGTCCTGTCGAGATAACTAAATCTCTACAATGACTAAATACTATTACTTTTGAAGCAGATGGATAAGAACTTTTGCAAAACTACAAATAACATATAAAAAGTATAGAAAATTTATTCAGAAATATTTTTCCTTTTCTCCATATATATCCCCATATGTTATTTTTTTAAGGAAAATCTCCATATGAATTTAAGAAGAGAAATGTAGAGGGAATATTATAACCATCACATCACAAACAACGTAAGTCCATAACCAGTACTAGGGATGGCAGCGGGTTGGGGATTCTGCAGATAGAGGAATCCCAGCCCCATCCCCGCGACCTAAAACTCTCCCCATCCCCAACCCTATTCCCCGCGGCGGGGAGAATTTGGTCCCTATCCCCGCTCCCCGCATTTCCAATGGATCCTCGTGGATCCCCACGACTCAAATTATTTATTTTAAATATTTATAATTTTTACCACTTGAAAACTTGACATTTAGTTCTAAACAGTTACAAAATACATATTAATACTAGTGTCAATACAAAATATATATTACTATCTAATACTACATATTACAACCAAAAAATTCAAACGTGATAATGTAAAATAATATACTAAGTAAATTAAAGTGAAATTATGGTATATATTATATTATCTTTTTACCTTCTTTGTTTTATATTTGAACAAAATGGCTCAAAATCCAAACTTGAAATATATATATATACATATATTTGTATATCGAGTAACTAGAAGGGTAAAATATAACAGCCCAGGTAAAAATTTGGATTTTTACCGGGACTGTAAAAGTCGTTATACAGTGATTTACCGATTGAATTAATCTTGGGTAGTTAATTCAAGGTAAATCGGGCATCGTTTTCTGAAACTGAGTTTTTTCCCGCGCTCGGGATTTTTTCGTGGATTTTTCGGGTCCCGGAATCCTCAGAAAAATCACACCAGAAATATAACTAAGGAGGTATATCAGTTATTTTCTGGTCCCGTCTGGACATGACCCTGTATTATTGAACCGCCTCAATATTGCAAGGCGCGCCACCTTTGCTGCTGTGCACAGAATTATAGAGAGGAAGAAAGCAAGAGAAGAGAAGAAGAGGGGAAGAAAAAGAAAAGGAGAAAAAAAGAGAGAGAAAAAAAAGAAGAGAAAAAAAAAAAGAGAGAAGGAAAAAGAAAAAAAAAGAAAAGAAGAAGAATAAAAGAAAACAAAAAAGAAAAGAAAAAAAAGGAGAGTGAGGGAGAGAAGGCCCGGTGAAATCGAGACCACCAGCACCACACTCGCCGCCACCACCCTCATCTTCCCCTCTCCACCTCCCTGCTGCCGCTAGTCGCCGACGAAAAGCAAGCCGCCGTCGACGGTTCCTCCTCGTGTCGCCTCCTTCTCGCCGTTAGACCCGTCACCAGCGACTCGCCGCCGCCAGCAACCACCTGCAGATCCGCCGACGCCAGCCTTTCTCCTGCTGCGTCTCCTCGAGCCGTCGCTTCCACCACCGCGTCGCCTTGCTCGCCGTGACTCCGATCCCGTATCGCCTGCCTCGATCCGCACCCACCGCCGCTGCAAGGTGAGCAGACCCGTGGATGGGAGATGACCCGGTTGGGTCGGGTTGGCCCGTCTCGTGGTCGGGTCGCGTCTGGGCTGGGAATTGGGCTGTGTTGACCTAGGACTGCTGCTTGGGTCTGCCTGGGCTGTAGCATGGCCTTGGTTGGACCTGTGCAGTGGGTTATATATGGCCCAGTCCGGAAATGAAAAAAATATAATAACAATAATAAATAATAAATATAATCTGAATATATATATAGTGATTTACCGAATGAATTAATTTTGGGTAATTAATTCAAGGTAAATCGGGCATCATTTTACAAAACCGAGGTTTTTCCCGCGCTCGGGTTTTTTCCGTGGATTTTTCGGACCTAAGTGGGTATTTTTTGGGTCCCGGAATCCTCAGAAAAATCACACCAGAAATATAACTAAGGTGGTATATCAGTTATTTTCTGGTTCGGTCTGGACACGACCCTGCATTATTGAGCCGCCTCAATAATGCAAGGCGGCGCCATCTCTGCTGCTGTGCACAGAATTATAAAGAGGAAGAAAGCAGGAGAAGAGAAGAAGAGGAGAAGAAAAAGAGAAGGAGAAAAAAAAAGAGCGGAAAAAAAGTGACAAGGAAAAAGAAAAAAAAATGAAAAGAAGAAGAATAAAAGAAAACAGAAAAGAAAAAACAAAAGAGAGAGAGGGAGAGAAGGCCCGGTGAACCCGAGAACACCAACACCACACTCGCTGCCACCACCCTCATCTTCCCCTCTCCACCTCCCTGCTGCCGCTAGTCGTCGACGAAGAGCAAGCCGCCGTCGACGGTTCCTCCTCGCGTCTTCAGACCTGTCACTAGCGACTCGCCGCCGCCAGCAACCACCTGCATATCCGCCGGCGCCAGCCTTTCTCCTGTTGCGTCTCCTCGACCTGTCGCTTCCACCACCGCGTCGCCTTGCTCGTTGCGCCTTCGATCCCGTGCCGCCTGCCTCGATCCGCGCCCACCGCCGCTACAAGGTGAGCAGACCCGTGGATGGCAGAAGACCCGGTTAGGTCGGGTCGCGCCTGGGCTGGGAGTTGGGTTGTGTTGACCTAGTCCTGCTGCTTGGATCTGCCTGGGCTGTAGCATGGCCTTGGTTGGACCTGTGCAGTGGGTTATATATGGCCCAGTCCGGAAATTAAAAAAATATAATAATAATAAATAAATAATAAATATAATCTAAATATATATATATATAAATTATATATTTTCTGGAAAAAATAAATATATAGTATATGGTTATATTTTGTGAAAATAAATAAAGTAATTATCATGTTATATTATTTTCAAGAAACTAAGGTAATTATGTTATGGTTATTTTAATAATAATATGGTAAGAATTAGTTATAGTATTTTGGAAAATATATATATGAAGTATAAGAATATGTTTTACTGGAAAAAAATAAAATGATATCACTAACATTATTTTGAGAAAATGTAATTATAATATGAATTTCCTTTGAAACATTATTATAAGAGTAAATAATTTTTGAAAAGGGTATATATACTATGAAAATATTTTGGAAATAAATATGGTATTGTATATTCTGGGGAATATTTCACTAAGTATATATAATAATACCTTTTTGAAAAAAATAAATAATAATATTTGGTAATTATATTTTGGCAAGTATAATAATTTTGTGGAGATGATGACGTATAACCGAGGGGGGTTTAATTTACACTTTATGGCGTCATGGCATAACAATTATGTGCTTCTTATGTGTGCATTTGTTATTTGTTATATAGGAGTTGATATTGAGCAGTATTCCGAGGAACTGGCTTTGGAACCTGTTGAAGATTCCGTAGTTGATAATTGGCTAAGGTGAGGATGGATAGCCCTTGATATGTGCCTGTAATACTGTGTGTGCTTTGTTGTTTGATTGAACTGCTGAGATGGTCATTGTTGGTTATTTGACTGCTATGGTTATTGTTGTTGCTGTTGTTGGACTGAGTTATTGGTCTTGTTGATATTGTATTTAATGTTGAACTGTTAATTGTGAATAAATGGTGTGCGAGATTGTTGTTGGTTTGGTATGTGGAATTGTTTGAGATAATAGAAAGTTGAATAACTTGAGAAAATGAATATTGGAAATTGTGATAATATATATTATTGTTGGATAATTGATGATATGGATTTGTTGATGTTGGTTCTGTGTGTGATTCTTTGATACTGTTTTGCTTGATTGAACTGTTGTGTTGACTGTTATTGGTTCCTTGGACACTGTGTTGTGATTGATGTTGGATTGTGAATAATTGGTGTTATGAAACTGTTGATGGATTGGTCTGTTGTATAACTTGAGTTAATAGGAAGTTGGATAATTGTTTGACTGTTATGGATATTGTGATTGCTGTCGATAGACTGTGTTGTGATTGAATAATTGGAATAAACTATGATATGGATAATTGGGAAAAAGAAAATGGAAATTGGAAGTTAATTTGAGATGATGATTTTAATTGTCACATGGAAAGTAATGGTACGACTAGATGGTTAGAGGCTAGTTCTATGGTGTCATGGCCGGTTTCTTGGTTATGGGATGTTGATCCCAAATTGGTTTGTTATTGGGATGTTGATCCCGAGTTACGTTTGGCCTAGCATCCGAAATTAGTTGATAACCAGGTACGACCCTAGCTTGTCCAGTGACGGGGCCCGGATATTAAAATTGGAAAAGTTAATGAGTGAGTCGTGTCTTTTGGTTTTGGGTTTGGGATGTTGGTTCCCGCAATTTGGTTTTGGAATGGATATGACTTAATTGTCATGTGGTAAGCAAAGGTACGACCGGATGGTTTGAGACTGTTTTGTGGTGGCCATGATCTAGGTTACTTGCGATGGGCATGTTGATGCCGGTTTGATTTGGGATGTTGATCCCTGAGATTTTTTATTGGGATGTTGATCCTGGGTTCTTTTTGATCTGGCACGAGGAACAGGTTGATAACTTGGTACGACCCTAGCTTATCCGTGACGGGGCCCGGAAGATAAAATTGGTAATAATTGTTACAATAGGTGCCCTACGCTAGAGGGGGGTGAATAGCGTTTTATGGACAAAATCAAAAACTTGCAGGAAATAATTGCGGAATTGAAAGAATGAAGGACACACCGAATTTTATACTGCTTCACACACACAACTTGTGTGGCTAATCCAGTCCTGTGAGAGACTCTCTCGAAGATTTCACTATCTACGTTAAGTTTTCGGGTGCTTAACAAACCGTTTACAACCTGAGAGTTTAAGTCACATGAACCTCAACACTCCTGCTTGAAGATACCTCACTTCAAGACTTCTCTCAAGGAAAGAAAATACTCTTCCTGTGAGTTGCTACAAGGGAACAATCCTCCCTTAAGGTGTATGAACAACACTTAAAATCACTCAAACAAAAGCTCTCTCAATGAGTGGATATGAGTAACAAGTAAAGCTCTATAAAGGCAACTCTCAATTCTCAAGAATATTGGCTCATAAAAATGTGCATGAATGTATAACAATGAATACTTAAAATGTAGAGAGTTGATTGTGTTTAAACAGAGGTGCAATAACTCTATTTATATGTCTCAAAACATGTATGAACATTGTGGAATCAGTCCAAAATACCTTTTGACAAAACAGCATGGGGAGTTGAGAAAGGTGTCTGCTCACAACGGCACAACATCGATGTTTAAACTTAGAACATCGATGTTTGGCCAGTAAATTTGAATTAGTGGACCAACGGTCATGAGAACATTGATGTTTACCAAAGGGAACATCGATGTTTTGCCAGTAAATATGAATTATTGAGTCCAACAGTCACTAGAATATCGATGTTGACTCACTGAACATCGATGTTCATTTGGTTCGGCAAAATCATTTTAAAGCTGATGATCATGGGAACATCGATCATCGATGTTTACTTGAAGAACATCGATGTTCATTTGGTTCTGTGAAATCATTTTGAAAGCATCATCATGGAACATCGATATGTACTTGAAGAACATCGATGTTTACTTGAAGAACATTGATGTTGACTTAAAGAGCATCGATGTTCATTTGGTTCTGTAAAATCTTTTTTGGTTCGGTGAAAATCAATTTAAAGACATCAATTGATGGAACATCGATGTCTCAAATTTCGACATCGATGTTTTGCTGTTGCAGAACATTTTCAAGTGCAACGGTCATGAGAACATCGATGTTTGGGATGCTAACATCGATGTTCTGAGCTACTGCCTGTTTTGAACAATTGTTTGAAGGCAGGAACATCGATGTCTAAAAACAGAACATCGATGTTGATTGCTCAAAAAGTATTTCATGATTGAAAGGATGCTATTGAATGCATGAGTAAAATTTTCTCAAAAAGTATTTCATGATTGAAAGGATGCTATTGAATGCATGAGTAAAATTTGATTTTGTTTTGAGCCAATGTCTTAGAGGAATTGAGTGTTTTACCCTTGTACATTTAGTGTTCCTAACTCTTCTTGCTTGTTACTTCAATTCTTGTGCTCTTTTCTCTTTAGACCTTTGCTCTTTGATTGATTTCTTTTTGCTTCAAGGTTGTCTTCAAATGAGTCATGCTTGGTTTGTCAATATCAAAACCCTGAAATGAGACAAGGAGGCATGAGTTCTAACATTTTCCCCCTTTTTGATAATGACAAACAAATAGGAGTGCATGCCAAGTTTTATGAATTCATAAGTGAGGTTAATTCCCCCTACGTTTTTCAAACTATGATTCCCCCTAACTTGGTGCATATTATTTCTCTGTGCATATACTTCTTCTTCTTATCATCTTTCCCCTTTTGGCATTAGCAAAAAAAAAAAAATAGCAATGGCAAATTCTTTATTGAAATTTAAGAGACATGAAGGATAACATAGGAGATAAGAGACATGAAAAATAATATAGAAAATGAATGAACAATAGGGAGTATGTAAATGAGAGAAGGAAGCATCATTTATATAGGGGAGTCCAAAATAAAGCTGTTGGAGTGCTGAAATTAGGCTCCAACGGCTATTTTTTTTGAAAGTTAATGGACAAACATCGATGTTCATAGGGGCAACATCGATGTTGTTGAGCCTCTGGACAGAATCTGAAATGCCGCCAGTCCACTCGACATCGATGTTTGATACTTAACATCGATGTTTGACAGCCTCGGGTCCAGTTTTGTATTGGCTAAACATCGATGTTTTGGTGGGCAACATTGATGTTGTGCAGTCTCGGCATCATTGTTCCCCCTGTCTTTTTGCCTAAATGAGGGGTACCTGCACAACAACTTAGAAAATACTCCAACGCTCAAGTCAGTAGTGAATGAATGTGATAAAACCATAAAAAAATGCATAACTTAGATCAATGTTGAGTCAAGTATTCCTAGTTTATTTTGAATTCGGAAGAATGACTCTTTCTCTAAGGGTTTCGTGAAAATATCGGCTAGTTGAAATTTTGTGTCCACAAATTCAATAGCTATGTCTCCCTTGAGAACATGATCTCTAATAAACAGATGTCTAATGTCAATATGTTTAGTCCTTGAATGTAAGATTGGATTCATAGTTAGACTTATGGCACTAGTATTGTCACACCTAAGAGGAATGTGATTGATGTTAAGACCATAATCCTCAAGTTGTTGTTTCATCCAAATGATTTGAGCACAACAACTACCAGCTGCAATGTATTCCGCCTCGGTGGTGGATAAGGCTACACTAGCTTATTTTTTACTAAACCAAGAAACTAAGGAGCTGCCAAGTAAGTGACAAGTTTCACTAGTACTTTTACGATCTAGTTTGCATCCGGCAAAGTCTGAGTCGAAATAGCCTATGAGTTGAAGTGTAGAACCTTTAGGATACCATAGTCCAACATTAATTGTGCCTATTAGGTATTTCATAATTCTTTTAATTTCCTTAAGATGAGACTCTTTAGGACATGATTGATACCTAGCACATAAGCAAACACTAAACATAATGTCTGGCCTACTAGCAGTTAAGTAGAGAAGGGATCCGATCATACCTCGATACTTTTTGACCTCAACTTCCTTACCTTTCTCTTCCTTGTCTAGATGTTCGGAAGTGCTCATTGGTGTGGCCATTTCTTTGATCCATCTATTTCAAAGCGCTTAAGCAATTCCTTGCAATACTTTGATTGTGAGATGAATGTGCCTTCCTTCATTTATTTGACTTGTAGGCCCAAAAAGAAGGTCAATTCTCCCATCATGGACATCTCAAATTCGCTGGTCATCATAGCAGAGAATTCCTTACACAAGGATATGTTAGTAGCATCGAAAATGATGTCATCTATATAAATTTATACTAAGAGGATGTCATTGTTTTTACTTTTAATAAAGAGTGTAGTATCAACCTTCCCCCTTTTGAACCCATTGTCCAAAAGAAATTTGCTCAAGCGTTCATACCAAGCTCTAGGAGCTTGCTTAAGACCGTAGAGTGCTTTCTTAAGTTTGAAAACATGATCAGGAAATGCATGATCTTCAAAGCTTGGGGGTTGATTAACATACACTTCTTCTTGAATGAAGCCATTTAGAAATGCACTTTTTACATCCATTTGATACAACTTAAAGTTCATGATGATGCAAATGCGAGCAATAAGCGAATGGCTTCTAATCGTGCAACGGGTGTATATGTTTCTTCAAAATAGATTCCCTCTTCTTGATTATAACCCTTAGCTACTAACCTAGCTTTATTTCGAGTTATTATGCCATTTTCATCTAATTTATTTCTGAACACCCATTTCGTGCCAATTATCGTATGATCAATGGGCCTTGGAACCAATTTCCAAACATCATTACGTTTGAATTGATTTAGCTCTTCTTGCATAGCCAAGGTCCAATGTTCATTATTAATTGCTTCAGAAATGGTTGTAGGCTCAATTTGTGAAACAAATGCCATATGACCTATAGTGTTTCGAAGAGAATTACGAGTACTTACCCCGCGGTTGATATCACCTATTACCGTGTCAAGAGGATGGTCTTTAGATTCTCGCCATTCTCTAGGTAATTCTTGGTTGATATCAACCGTTGTGTCTTGAGTGTTCTCCTCTGGGTTAGCTGCTTCTTGTTGAGAGCTTGCCTCCACAGGGGTGTATCCCACTTTTGGTAGATTTCTTTGTTCTTCTTCTTCCTTATCGTCCAATGACATCTTCTCAAGTGTACCTACAAGATCATCACAGAAATCCTTTCTCGCCGAGCGAGTATCATTTTCTGCAAACACAACATGAGGGGACTCCTCAACACTTAAGGTACGTTTATTGAAGACTCTATATGCTTTGCTGCGCAATGAATAACCGAGAAAGATGCCTTCATCAGATTTTGCGTCAAATTTTCCCAAATTGTCTTTCCCATTATTATGAACGAAACATTTGCATCCAAAGACTCGTAAATGAGAAATGTTAGGCTTTCTTCCCTTGTATAATTCATAGGGTGTTTTCATGAGTATTGGCCTAATGATTGCTCGGTTTAACACATAGCAAGCCGTACTCACTGATCAACCCAGAAATACTTGGGAATTTTAGCCTCATTGAGCATTGTTCTTGCCATTTCCTCAAGACACCGATTCTTGCGTTCAACAACGCCATTTTGTTGTTCTGTCTGAGGGGCTGAGAAATCATGCTCAATGCCATGTTTATTACAAAAAGTTGAAAATTGATTGTTTTCGAATTCACCTCCATGATGACTTCTAATGCAAGTAATGAACAATCTTTTTCATTTTGAACTTTCTTAAGGAAGCTCTTGAAAACATTAAATGCTTCACTTTTATGTGTAAGAAATAAGGTCCAAGTGTATCTTGTGTAATCATCAACAATTACAAAGGCATAATAGTTACCTCCAAAGCTTTTGGTTTGTGAGGGACCAAAGAGATCCATGTGCAAAAGTTGAAGTGGTTTAGATGTTGAGACAACGTTCCTGGAATTAAACGAAGCTCTCACTTGCTTCCCCTTTTGACATGCATCACATATAGTATCCTTCTCAAATTTATTCTTTGGAATACCAACCACTAAGTCTTGAGTCACCAATTTGTTTAACATCTTCATATTAACGTGAGCTATTCTACGATGCCATAACCACATATCATCTTCTTTGCTCATTAGACATTTTGAAAACTTTGATGAAGACTCTTCCAAGTTAACCATATAAATGTTGTCAATTCTATCACCATGTAGAATGATCTTATTAGCACTAAGAATTTCTATGGTGCATGACTTGGAATAAAAAATCACACGATTTCCCTTGTCACATAATTGACTTATGCTCAAGAGATTGTGTTTAAGACCTTTAACAAGTTAAAAATTATCAATGGAGGAAAATTCATTTTTACCAACCGAGCCAATGCCGATGATCTTTCCTTTGTTGTTGTCTCCAAAGACAACGTTTCCTCCATTTGATGGCTTAATTTGCAAGAACTTGGACGCTTCTCCGGTCATGTGCTTGGAGCATCCGCTATCAAGGTACCAAAGTACACTTGATGCCTTAAAGCATACCTACAAAAGCAAATCAATGAGATTTTGGTACCCAAATGTTCTTGGGTCCTTGAGTGTTAGAAGCATAACGATAATGAGCTTCTTCCTGCGCCCAATGCCTATGCCTAGTAAAGCAAACAGGAGCAATGTGTCCTATTCTATTGCAATAATGGCAAATAACGTTTGGGTTGTGCATCCATCTAGGTTGATAATAGTTACTATGTTGCCTATGTTTGTGCACTTTACTCACCTTGTTTTCCTTAGGTTGAACCTCAGGTTTCCTAGGCTTAGTCTCAATTTTCTTCTTCTTAGGCTCATTTTTGAATCCTACTCCATGTTTGGTTGATTGCAAATTACCCAAGAGAGAATTTAGGTTCTTTTGAGGGGTATTAAACTTCTTTAAAGTTGTTTCAAGTTGTTCAACTTGTTCCCTTAAAGATATGGATGATGAACACTCCTTAGTTTTTGTTTCAAGTTCTCCAACTTGTTCCTTTAGTGATTTACATGATGTAAATTCCTTAATTGGACTTTCCGGTTCATTAGCACTCTTTTTTTCGTAGAATTTATTCTCTTCTTTAAGCTTTACATTTTTATTAGACAATTTTTCCACAGCATTTTCTAAAGTTGTAATTTTTTTCTTTAAACCCTTATTAACTTTAGAAGCAGAAATGTATTCACTATAAAGCTCACCAAATGCATTTTGCAATTCTTCATGTGTAAAATCTTCGTTTGGAGAAATGGTACTTACCTCTTCTGGTTCTTCTTCTTTTGCCATGACACATAGGTTGGCCATCTCTTCTTCATCGCTATCGGATGATTCATCGCCGGAATCACCTCCCCAAGAAATATATGCCCTTTGCTTCTTGTAGGGCTTCCTTTCTTTTCCCTCCTTTGCCTTAGGACACTTGGGCTTGATGTGCCCAATCTCTCCACACCCATAGCATTTGGGTGGACAGGACATCTTTCTTCCTTTCTTTTCAAATTCCTTCTTCATGTATTTGTGGAATTTACGGATGACAAGTCCGAGTTCTTGATCGTCATCGCTAGAGTCCAAATCAGAGAGCTCTTGCGTCTTGGAGGTGGAAGCTTTGAGAGTTATGTCCTTCCTCTTTGGTTCCTGCAAAGAGGGTTTAAGAATAGTAGTTTCATAGGTTAGAAGATTACCTCTAAGACTGTCAATGGTTGTGTTCGAAGTCCCGATGTTTTCATAGATTGCGTCGGCTTTAGAACGCCATTCGGGAGTGAGGCGTCTAAGGACTTTTCTGACCAAGTCCTTGTCGGAGTAGACCTTCTTGAGAGCATGAAGGTTATTTACGATTTTAGAAAATCGTTCAAACATCTCCTCTATTCTCTCGTTCTCGTTCATTCGAAAGAGTTCGTAATGTGTATTGAGGGAGTCGATTTTGGCCTCTCGAACTTGATTGGTTCCTTCGTAGGTGACCTCCAGCTTATCCCACATTTCTTTTGCGGTTGTGCAACAAGAGATTTTCCGATAATCATCGGGGTTGACTACACAATAGAGCATGTTGATTGATTTGGCGTTGTTTTCAACCATCGTAATGTCTGCAGCGTTATACTCCTCCTCCGTCTTTGTCACTGTGGTTTCACCAACTTTCTTCGTTGGAATTTGCTCTCCGATCTTCATGATTCGCCAAAGAGCATAGTTGTTGGATTGGAGGAAGATTCTCATCCTCTCCTTCCAGTAGCTGTAGTTGGTGCCATCAAAGAGCGGTGGACGAGTGGTTAATTGTCCTTCAAAGAGTCCTGCATAATTACTTGAAGAAGCCATGGAAAGTTTCTCTCAAACGGTTAAGTCTTTTAGAGAGTTAGGCTCTGCTACCAATTGTTATAGTAGGTGCCCTACGCTAGAGAGGGGGGGTGAATAGCGTTTTATGGACAAAATCAAAAACTTGCAGGAAATAATTGCGGAATTGAAAGAATGAAGGACACACCGAATTTTATACTGGTTCACACACACAACTTGTGTGGCTAATCCAGTCCTCTGAGAGACTCTCTCGAAGATTTCACTATCTACGTTAAGCTTTCGGCTGCTTAACAAACCGTTTACAACCTGAGAGTTCAAGTCACATGAACCTCAGCACTCCTGCTTGAAGATACCTCACTTTAAGACTTCTCTTAAGGAAAGAAAACACTCTTCCTATGAGTTGCTACAAGGGAACAATCCTCCCTTAAGGTGTATGAACAACACTTAAAATCACTCAAACAAAAGCTCTCTCAAAGAGTGGATATGAGTAACAAGTAAAGCTCTATAAAGGCAACTCTCAATTCTCAAGAATATTGGCTCATAAAAATGTGTATGAATGTATAACAATGAATACTTAAAATGTAGAGAGTTGATTATGTTTAAACAGAGGTGTAATAACTCTATTTATATGTCTCAAAACATGTATGACCATTGTGGAATCAATCCAAAGTACCTTTAGACAAAACAGCATGGGGAGTTAAGAAAGGTGTCCGCTCACAACGGCACAACATCGATGTTTAAACTTAGAACATCAATGTTTGGCCAGTAAATTTGAATTATTGGACCAACGGTCATGAGAACATCAATGTTTACCAAAGGGAACATCGATGTTCTGCCAATAAATATGAATTATTGAGTCCAACGGTCACTAGAACATCGATGTTGACTCACTGAACATCGACGTTCATTTGGTTTGGCAAAATCATTTTAAAGCTGATGATCATGGGAACATCGATGTTTACTTCAAGAACATCGATGTTCATTTGGTTCTGTGAAATCATTTTGAAAGCATCATCATGGAACATCGATGTGTACTTGAAGAACATCGATGTTTACTTGAAGAACATCGATGTTGACTTGAAGAACATCGATGTTCATTTGGTTCTGTAAAATCATTTTTGGTTCGGTGAAAATCAATTTAAAGACATCAATTGATGGAACATCGATGTCTCAAATTTGGACTTCGATGTTTTGCTATTGCAAAACATTTTCAAATGCAACGGTCATGAGAACATCGATGTTTGGGATGCCAACATCGATGTTCTGAGCTACTGCCTGTTTTGAAAGATTGTTTGAAGGCAGGAACATCGATGTCTAAAATCAGAACATCAATGTTGATTGCTCAAAAGGTATTTCATGAATGAAAGGATGCTATTGAATGCATGAGTAAAGTTTGATTTTTTTTTTTAGCCAATGTCTCAGATGAATTGAGTGTTTTACCCTTGTACATTTTGTGTTCCTAACTCTTCTTGCCTGTTACTTCAATTCTTGTGCTCTTTTCTCTTTAGACCATTGCTCTTTGATTGATTTCTTTTTGCTTCAAGGTTGTCATCAAATGAGTCATGCTTGGTTTGTCAATATCAAAACCCTGAAATGAGACAAGGAGGCATGAGTTCTAACAATAATAATAAAATATTCTTTTGGTCTTGGCTCAGTCATGATTTAGTTGATTCTTGAGTTGTCTTTTGCTGGTAATGTCTTCGAAAGTATTATGGTTACCTGCATATCTTTGTTTATCCTTGGTTGGTGAGCACTTCGGACTCACCCCTCACCTGCGGGCTTTCATCTCGTAGGTTGGGTTATTTGTGGTTCAGGTATGATACATTCCAGACAGGCTGCGGCGTTATCCCTCGGGCAGGACTCGGGTCCATTAGCATGCATCTAGTATTTGCATATGGTGTCTTTGAGAAAATAAACGCTTCCGCTGTGCTATTGTTGATGTCCCCGAGCTCGGGCGACGTGTTTTGATGTTGGGCCGAAGGGCCAGATTTCTGATGTTTATGATGTGACAATGGGCCGTTGGGCCGGTTTCCCTGATATAATCATTGATATTATCTTTGGGCCGTTGGGCAGGATTTCGTGTTGTATTTACCGTCGTGCAATTCCGGCACGTGTTTACTGAGACTGGTAAATACGGGTCGGGGCGTTTCATAAAATCATTATTTTATATTTTTGAGGGTCCCTGCGAGGCGGGTACTACGATCCCTACCCTCATCCCAAAATTAGTCTCGGATTGAAAATCCTCCCCATCCACTTCCCCACGGGTCAATAATCGTCCCCATCCCCGTCCCCACGGCGGAGAATCCTCACGGATCTCCGCGTTAATGGAGATTTTTGCCATCCCTATTGAGTACACACGCAAAAGAATTAATAAACAGCTATTTATGTTATGGGAAAGTCGTTAGTTATAAGGTCAGCAAGAAAATGGCCTAAACTAGAGAATCAGTTTCGGGAGGTGTAGTTACCAAATGATTAGTTTTTGGCCTTCACCCTTAGAATTTTATATATATATATATATATATATAAAGCTGATATCCTCACCAGGTGTTGACACAAAAGATTGTAGAGGTCTTCATATATTGCTATGTGGAGGGTTTTGAGTGTAGTTTTAATCAATTAGATTTTGACATATGGCTAAAATGACAAATATAATTATCCAAAAAAATTCAATATTAAAAAGATCCTGATAAAGATTAAACTCTAATATGAAAAGCTTATGAATTATATATGATAAGAATTAAACTCTTATCAGAAAAAAATGATAAATTATGTCTTTAATTTGAAAACAAAAATCATTCAATATTATATATATTATAATCATTCAAAAATCATTTATTCTATAATTGTTATCTGATAAGAATTATATTAGCTTTAGATTGATAAATTTTATAACTGATAAGATAATATTATTATTCAAAACTAACATTTTATCATTTTTTTTTATCATGTATCTCTTCACAAATTTCTTCTCCATCATCTCTCTTTAAATACAGATACTTGACTCTATCTGTGTGTGTGAAATAATAGTCTCTGTCTGTGATATAGTTTCTCTATTCATTCATTCTCTTTTACTCCTTCTATATTTTGTTTCTATTTGCACTACACAAGGTGTAGATACAGTCTGTGTATGATACAGTGTCTCTATCATTCACTCATTCTCTCTTATAGGTACGAATGTTGGTATAGTTTTCATTTGCAAGTATACGAATTGGTATAGTATTAAAGTTATTTTGTCACCCTTAATTAAGCATCTTAATTTTTTTATATTCTTTTTATTTTCCCAATCTATTTTAATTATTTTTTTCTTTGTGCAGGAAAATAATCCCGTGGAACCCATGGGAAGTGAGCTAGTTATCATTAAATGTGTATTACTTCCATCAAGGTTGGATTAGTACCTTGTTCTAGCTTGTATTATTCCATCAAGAAGTGAATTTCGTCCCCCATTTTATAAAACGTTATCAGCACGAGTCTCTAGCCAAATGAGGTACTTATTTCTAAATTTTTCTTATTACTATTTTCTTCTTTGCTATATATATTATATTTTTTATATAATTATTCTACTAATACTGCTGAAAGATTTATCGAGTAAGCATATTTATATTACATATTCTACATTATTATTCTACTAATATTGCTGAAAATTTTATCAAGTAAATATATATATATATATGTATATATATATATGTATATATATATATATATATATATTACATATTCTATATTATTATTCAACTAATATTGCTGAAAGATTTATCGAGTAAGCATATATATACTATATATTCTATATCATCATCCTACTGCTCTTATTACTTATTTCATATCTTTCATTATTATTTAATTACTGTTATCATGGCAAATATTATAACACTTGAATTCGATGCCCTTGACATTTCCAGAAAAAAATTTGTCATGGGCACTAGATGCTGAAAAGCTTTTATATGCTAATGGTCTCGAAGACACAATAAGAGAATGAAATAAAGCATCAAGTTCAAATAAGGCGAAAGCCAAAAGTTTTCTTCGCCATTTACTTCATAACATTCTAAAGATTGAATTTCTTACTAGAAAACCCTAACAACAATACACATGCCCAGAGACTCCCCCTCATGTCTATTTATAATAAACACAAGGCACTCTCCTAAAAGCTAGCTTGCCCTCTCCTACAAGTTAGGCACTTGGCTTGCTGTCCACCCACCAAAACCCTTATGAACTTGGATTAGTTAGGCGCAAGAACATAAAGTCTAGTCCAAGGGCAATTAGGTTAACTACTCCTAATAATAAACGGACTCTCCCCATACTAACAAGGCTGATGTGCAACACCTGGCCAAGCCTATCTCAGCCAACGACTATTTCACCATTGAACTGCTCCTGGCGGCCAGGGACGCTGCTGCCTCAGCGAATGGTGAAGTGGTTAACGACCAGTTCAGCTGGAACCCTCACTTGGTTGGGAATGAATTGAACCGAAGTATCAAGAAAGTTGTTCATGGACTTTATGGGCAGGCAACCGTGTGCTACGGAGTCTTCGAGAATGCAGTGGTGGCCACTATTGAGGTCAAAGTTGTTAACGCAGGCGGTCAAGATCCCATTCAGGTCTATGGATCGGTGAAGGCTGCTAAAAACTTTGAGGAGATGGCGCTGTTTAGCAGGGAAAAGGGGGAGAGTGTGGACGTCAGGCCAGGGTCACTCATCCCACTCTCAGCATGGTAAAGGATTTAATCGGACGGAGGGAGTGATGTAACAATAACTGAGTTTGGTGGGTCCCTCGGGGAGAGGGCCTTCACATATGGTTTTTCACTGGTTCAACCAATAACCCCTTAATACAAGTTTTTCTTTAGGCTTAACTCAAACCCTAATCATTCACCACAAAGCTTTTCCTAGCTTTGCCTTACATAAAATCCTCTGATACAAAAGCTATTATTAAGTACAACAACATTTCCCTTCAAATTTTGTCTCACAATGTACGAACTAAGAAAATTTTTTCTCTCTCTCTTTTGCTTGACTTGAGAACTGCGAATGCAACTAACTTTACTTGAATTCAGAATCTCGGTTTAGCAGCTCTGAGTTTCTCCTTGAATCAGTCTTCCCTTATATAGGCAAGATGGACGGTGTCAATTCAAATTGATCCGTTACATGTCCCTTTCCATCCAGCTGTTTTGTCTTCCGAGGTGCCAGAGTCTCAACGTTCATCTTCCCTGTTGTCCCTTTCACGTTCTGACATGAGACACACCATTCAACAACTTTTAGTCATTGATGTCATTGTTTAACATAGTCCTAGGTTGGACCTAGAAAGTTTGAATCTTCTGATTTTTGATCCGTTTAAGGTAGCTTTTATCAAGGGAACCCAGAAATGATAGGATACTAGGTTGCTTGACCAATCCCCTTAGGGGTTAAACAAATGTGACAAGCATGGGAGCTTGTTGTTGAAAATGACCCATCATGCCCACTAACACAAATTTCAAACCCACTCACTTCATCTTCCAAGAAATTTGGTCACGGATTGGGCACATTTATGAGCTGTGATTCATGGTTAGATATAAAAGATGCTACCCATAGGATTGTCATAATCAAAATCTAGTTAGTGGATTTAACATATAATAATAATTGGTATAATGAATTGTATTTAAATACATATTATAATAGTATAATCAATGTGTCAATTTAGTGCATGCATTATGTTAATAAACTCAATTAGTTAGCCTTAAGTATCTTACTAATCATCATCCGATTCATATTCTCCCCTTTTTTGATGATGGCAAACCTTAATCAAATGTAGAGATGCAAATTTAGTGTATTATACGCTCCCCCTCAACATATGCTCCCCCTAGATAAAATATTTTTCCAATTTGTCCATCTTTCAAGCAGTTAGAGCATAAGGAGCAGAAAATGAATTTAAGACACAAATTTTGGAAGCCACATTATATTAAAAATGAACATGTCGAAAAAAACACATATCCACATGTTCCCGCAATTCACTCCCCCTTTTGACATCACAAAAAGCACAACAAGGGTAGACATATTGGCACCAATGATGCCATAACGAAAACAACAGCAACAGAAAGCAAAAGCAAGAACCAAGTAAACAGCAATAGATAAACATATCGGCATCAGAGATGCCAAAACTAATAGCAAAGTGCAAGAACCAGATAAACAAGCAGATTAAGAAAAGTAAAAGCATGCATGATCCTAGGTGAGCTCAGATTTGGATGGCCATGATTGGAAGTCAGACACTAGCAGATTTCTGGCCGGACGAGGAATCAAAAGAGTCATCAGCATCAGTAGACTCATCTGCATCCTCAGCAATCAACAAATCCAGCTGCGCTTTGCCCATTTCCATAAGCTTACTCATCATGCTCTTGAGCTCAAGCAGCTCCTCCGTCACGTCTTTTATCTCTTAAGTAAGAGCCTCAATGCGAGCATCCTTAGAAGTACCCGGTTGAACGACATAGAAGATCCCATATCTATTCTTTTTGTTCTTCATCTTGCTGAGAGTTGTTGTACAAATGGACTTACCAAGAACAGGATGATGCGCATTGGTGGGAATCACCCCAAAATATCAAGCAATCAGTGTAATGAGATTCCCATAAGGATGAGAAGAGGAGAGCCGAAGATGATGGAAAATGGTGAAGCTATAGTCTACGGTGCTATTAGTCAGCAGACATCCTAGAAACCACATGTCATAGGTCTTGAGCATATTTTGGTGACCATTGCGAGGAACCAGGACTCCTGTAATGAAGTAGAGAACAATTCTATGTTCAGCTGAGAGGTCTTGATAGTCACCCCTCTTAGTAGATTGACCAAAAAGTATCTTTCTTTGCTCGGATACACTAGGTGTGTTGGGCACATTAACCAGATTTTCAGAACCAGTGTTATAGTACCTAATGGACCACTTGTTCAAGTCCAACAGCTTCCTGATCAATTTGGCATCCATAAAGACAGAAAAGCAGCAAATCGTACTATGTAGACCAATTGTGTTTCCATTGTCATCATGCTTCAGTATCATGTTTGAATGAAAATCATGTACAAGAGATTCATAGGCTGATACCTGAAGTGTGGCTAGTGTGGTGAGTTGAGCACGTTCCACAATCTCTTCAACCCCAGACCCAGTCAGATCGTCGAAGTGAACTGAGACAGATTTCAGAAACTTGAATTTGTGACCCACGATTCCAGTGGGATCCTTGGCATCCTCAACGATTTGTTTGGCCTTCTTTTGAGACCTAGACAGTTTTCCAAACTTGCTGACATGCCGAACAGTGGGCTCAAAGCATTCTTCACTCGCAGTACCATCTTCTTAAATCAGTTTAACAAGTGGTGTATCCCCTGTTACTCCCTCAGGTGTTATGTCTGGAATTATCTCATCTTAATCACCCTCATCATCATATTCAACAACCTCATACACCATCTTCTCTTTACCTTTTCTGGATATGGGTGTTTTCAGACGTTGTGCCCTGGTACTCTCCCTTAGTGCCCGTTTTGGCATTGCAGAGGCCATAAGTTTCCAGGCCTAGAAGCTGCCATCTTTTGTGGAGCTGAGGTAGTTTTGGCTCTTTTAATAGGATATTTTTGGGCTAAAGGGCTATTATCATCATCTGAGATGGTTTTCTCGGAGGAATTTTTAGGGTTCTCCGGTTGATCTTCAAGAGTAAGGTCAAGAGGGACCTCAAAGAGTTTCGAAGTGGTAGGAGGATGTGGATTTTGTTGCAAGGCAGGTTGTGGTGTTTTAGTGTCTTGATTTTGTTTCTCAATCTCTAGCTCTCTTA
The DNA here is from genome assembly GCA_028386065.3 of Turnera subulata. Taxonomy (NCBI): domain Eukaryota; kingdom Viridiplantae; phylum Streptophyta; class Magnoliopsida; order Malpighiales; family Passifloraceae; genus Turnera; species Turnera subulata. The sequence goes on along the minus strand of JAKUCV010004159.1, from coordinate 102,446 downwards.
CAAAGTGATCAATCATGGCTTTTCTCTTCATGGCTATGAGCCTCAATTGCTCACTAAGGTCAGTGTTGTATGGAGGGATTCAATATTGGGACATAAACTGATCAGTAGCACCAACAATATTCTCAAGTGTCTTGGCTGATTCTTGATCAGAGCTTTGTTCAAGTGGGTTTGAAGGTGGGGAATTCATCTTAGGAGAAGATTGTTTTCGTTTCTTGGGAGGCTTAGGCAGAGTATTTTATGGTATGTCCGAGGGAGTAGATGGATGGGGTTTTGATCTACTAGTAGTTCTAGTAGTGGATGTTTTGGAGGTGGCTTAAACTGGGGATTGTATAGTGGGCAACTCAGACGTGGATTTTAGAAGAGATTTAGTCCTTCTCATTGTTGGTAATGGGTGAATTTACTCGAGGGAGTGAATATAGGAGTTATGGAGGGAAAATAGATGGTGAGGAAAGATGGATAAGGAAAGGATATAAGTAGTGGAGTTTAACTCCATCTTGTGTCCAACGGTTAAACAAGAGAGTCATAACTCCCTTGATTCCCTTTTTGTTTGTTTTAGCAAGTAACGGATAATTAGCCGACCAAAGATCACAGCGCCCTAGATTGCTTTTCCCGTGAATCACGCCCACTTGTGTCCTATCAGAGGAGTGTCTGTCAAATTACTATTTCAACCACTTTCTTAGACCAAGTTGCCACAATGGTGTTGAAGGTACCAAAACACCCAGATTCCCAATCTGACCATTAACCCACTTTGTGTAGACTTCTAGGCCATCCGTTTAGCTTCCATCATAGCTCATATTTTCTAAGTGATGTGTGTGTTTTTTGAATGCATGTTATATGCTCAAGGTAATTAGGTAACATACCTAGAGGGCCTTGAATTTTAGGAGCATTACACATACCCAACTCCAACCGAATTTTTGCAAATTGTTCTTCCTTCAAGGGTTTCGTGAATATATCTGCAAGCTGCCTCTCGGTTGTGACAAAATCAAGTATTATATCTTTCTTAAGCACATGATCCCTAATAAAATGGTGCCTAATTTCTATGTGTTTAGTTCTTGAGTGTTCGATGGGGTTCTTTGTTAGATTTTTGGCACTAGAACTATCACATAAAATTGGAATTATTTGAAACTTTAAACTATAGTCAAATAAAGTTTGTTTCATCCAAAGAAGTTGTGCACAATATTATCCTGCAGCTACATACTCAGCTTTTATTGTTGATGTAGCAACAGAATTTTGTTTCTTACTAGACCACGAAACTAGTGAATTTCCTAAAAATTGACATATCCCACTAGTACTTTTTCTATCAAGCATACATCCAACAAAGTCAGCATCAGAATATCCAATTAAATTAAAGGATTCAATCTTGGGATACCAAAGATCTAAAGAGGGTGTTCTATTTAGGTATTTAAAAATTTTTTTTATAGCCCTCAAATGAGATTCTTTGGGACATGCTTGAAAACGAGCACACAAGCACACACTAAATATAATATCAGGTCTAGATGCAGTAAGAAAGAGGAGACTTCCAATCATACCTCTATATTTCTTATTGTCCATATCTTTTCCGGATTCATCTTTATCAAGCTTTGTTATTGTGCTCATAGGAGTTGGGCTCACTTTGGCGTCTGTCATGCCAAACCGTTTGAGTAGCTCCTTTGTATATTTGGTTTGGCCAATGAAGATGCCATCATCATATTGTTTGATTTGGAATCCAAGAAAGAAGTTTAGTTCCCCCGTCATGCCATCTCGAATTCACTATGCATTAGTTTCTCAAAATCTTGACAGAAAGCATCATTAGTAGCACAAAATAATATATCATCAATATAAATTTGCACAATAATCAAGTCACTCTTTTTGTATTTTACAATAATCAAGTCACCACTCTTAATAAGAAATGGTCGGTAATCAATTAGTCGATACACTGGCACTCATCTCGAGTTCAGCATGTCTGTTACCCCGTCAAATTTGAACAAAATTAAATTAGCCGAGTTATTATGTCAAGTTTGATTTCTGTAGGATAATTTTTGATCTAGGATTCAAATATTAATTAGTATAACAACGCAACACTTAGCTTAATTATGCTAGAATAAGTCAGATTTTTTCTTTATTACAAAAATTAAAGGGTTGAGGTAGGCTGCCCGACCCCAATGTCAGGGTAAATCACTCGGTTCAACGGACAGTTGTGGTGGTGAGTTCAACGTACACTTATGGTTGTATTTACAGATTGCCCGCGAAGAGCGACTAAAACAAGTCGGGTTATAAGCCTTAATAAATTTGTACGTATACGTGATTATCATTTTAATATCTTGCATGTGAATAAGCCAAGCTAACGAGTCTAAAATCGAAATTAGTGGGGTCAGCCAAATCCAAACTTGACTTATTAAGTGTCGAGCTTTTTAAGAGAATTTCGAACTTATCTTGTTAAGGTATATAAACAAGTTAGACTAGGACGAGTTTTTATAGCCATGTTTCAAGTTGTTCATAAGCAACGCGACTTATTTATTTATAGCCGTATCAAAGGATAAACGCTATTTTTTCCGTATTTTGCCAAAGTTTTCTTATGGAGTAACTATACGGTAGACCAGTATTTATACTATGTGAACATGTTAAGTTGGCGTACCTATTTACCAATGAGTGATAAGGATGGAAAATCCTTATGTCATCAATTCATAAATAGTAAGTTTGAAATTAGGAAAATAAAATAAGGATGGAAAATCCTTATGTCATCAATTCATAAATAGTAAGTTTGAAATTAGGAAAATAAAATAAAATTTCAGAGCCAATATAAAACCCAACTCAGCGTGTTCAGGTGGTACATTGTGTATATCTAGGGGGATTTTTCTCTTTTATGATGTGCCAAAAGGAGATAATCACTGACTAATAATTTGGTTTATGTGTTTCCATTTTTCTACATCAATAATACATCAAATTTCTTTACAATGCGACTATTCCAATGTCATTCTTTGTTATGATAATATATCTTGTTTTTGTTTCCCTTGTTGGTAAAATTTCCTTGAATAGCACCTCATTCACACTCTTTTCTTCCTTTGTATATGTAAATCTGATCTTCAAAATGCTCTGATCTGGTCTGCGGGGATGGTGCTATTCTGTACCTTTTCCAAAATTGTAAATTCACAGTTGTTTAAACGTATATAATTTGAAGATACATCAGGAATTTGCATAAATTCTTATTCCTATCCTGAATCTATCTTCTCTAGATGGCTTCAACCTTATTTTTAACAGACGTACCCACAGAAACCTTATTTTTTAATGGGAAATTTATTGCATGGAACTTAGATAGAAAATAACACATAGAAAACCTGCCACACTTACTTATCAAGCCTGCCCTCCCAGATTACTTTGTATATTAAACTATCGAAAGAATAAAAAACGAATATACGAGAATTTTGGGTACATAAATAGATAAAATCACGGTTCAACACAAGGAATGCTTGTTTATACCAAAAAAAAAAAACGCAAGGAATGCTTGTTACAAATGGTCGGTCAGTAATCTGTAATAGAAAAAGCATCAATTATTTGAGTAGACACTTCAATTTCACAAAGGACAATACTGATTGATTTAAGAAAAAAAAAAAACTCTCATGGTCCTGTCGAGATAACTAAATCTCTACAATGACTAAATACTATTACTTTTGAAGCAGATGGATAAGAACTTTTGCAAAAATACAAATAACATATAAAAAGTATAGAAAATTTATTCAGAAATATTTTTCCTTTTCTCCATAATATGTTATTTTTTTAAGGAAAATCTCCATATGAATTTAAGAAGAGAAATGTAGAGGGAATATTATAACCATCACATCACAAACAATGTAAGTCCATAATCAGTACTAGGGATGACAGCGGGGTGGGGATTCTGCGGATAGAGGAATCCCAGCCCCATCCCCGCGACCTAAAACTCTCCTCATCCCCACCCATTCCCCGCGGCGGGGAGAATTTGTGTAAAACGGACTTATAATATTTATAATTTTTACCACTTGAAAACTTGACATTTAGTTCTAAACAGTTACAAAATACATATTAATGCTAGTGTCAATACAAAATATATATTACTATCTAATACTACATATTACAACCAAAAGATTCAAACATGATAAAGTAAAATAATAAACTAAGTAAATTAAAGTGAAATTATGGTATATATTATATTATCTTTTTACCTTCTTTGTTTTATATTTGAACAAAATGGCTCAAAATCCAAACTTGAAATATAAAGATATATTTGTTTATGGATTAACTAGAAGGGTAAAATGTAACAGCCCAGGTAAAAATTTAGATTTTTATCGGGACTGTAAAGTCGTTATACAGTGATTTACCGAATGAATTAATCTTGGGTAATCAATTCAAGGTAAATTGGGCATCGTTTCTCAAAACCGAGGTTTTTCCCGCGCTTTGAATTTTTTCGTGGATTTTTCGGGTCCCGGAATCCTCAGAAAAATCACACCAGAAATATAACTAAGGAGGTATATCAGTTATTTTCTGGTCCGATTTGGACACGACCTTGCATTATTGAGCCGCCTCAATAATGCAAGGCGGCGCCACCTTTGCTGCTGTGCACAGAATTATAAAGAGGAAGAAAGCAGGAGAAGAGAAGAAGAAAAAGAAAAGGAGAAAAAAAAGAGAGAAAAAAAGAAGAGAGAAAAAAGAAAGAGAGAAGGAAAAAGAAAAAAAAAAGAAAAGAAGAAGAATAATAGAAAATAGAAAAGAAAAAAGAAAAGAGAGAGAGGGAGAGAAGGCCCGGTGAACCGAGACCACCAGCACCACACTCGCTACCACCACCCTCTTCTTCCCCTCTCCACCTCCCTGCTGCCGCTAGTCGCCGACGAAGAGCAAGCCGCCGTCGACGGTTCCTCCTCGTGTCGCCTCCCTCAAGCCGTCAGACCCGTCACCAACGACTCGCCGCCGCCAGCAACCACCTGCAGATCCGCCGACGCCAGCCTTTCTCCTGCCGTGTCTCCTCGAGCCGTCGCTTCCACCACCGCGTCGCCTTGCTCGTAGCGCCTCCGATGCCATGTCGCCTGCCTCGATCCGCGCCCACTGCCGCTGCAAGGTGAGCAGACCCGTGGATAGGAGATGACCCGGTTGGGACGGGTTGGCCCTTCTCGTGGTCGGGTCGCGCCTGGGTTGGGAGTTGGGCTGTGTTGATCTGGGCCTGCTGCTTGGGTCTGCCTGGGCTGTAGCATGGCCCTGGTTGGACCTGTGCAGTGGGTTATATATGGCCCAGTCCGGAAATAAAAAATGTAATGACAATAATAAATAATAAATATAATCTGAATATATATATATAAATTATATATTTTCTGGGAAAAATAAATATATAGTATATGGTTATATTTTGTGAAAATAAATAAAGTAATTATCATGTTATATTATTTTCAAAAAACTAAGGTAATTATGTTATGGTTATTTTAATAATAATATGGTAAGAATGAGTTTTAGTATTTTGGAAAATATATATATATGAAGTATAAGAATATGTTTTACTGGAAAAAAATAAAATGATATCACTAACATTATTTTGAGAAAATATAATTATAATATGAATTTCCTTTCAAAAATTATTATAAGAGTAAATAATTTTAGAAAAGGGGTATATATATTATGAAAATATTTTGGAAATAAATATGGTATTGTATATTCTGGGGAATATTTCACTAAGTATATATAATAATACCTTTTTGGAAAAAACAAATAATAATATTTGGTAATTATATTTTGGCAAGTATAATAATTTTGTGGAGATGATGACGTATAACCGAGGGGGGTTTAATTTACACTTTACGACATCATGGCATACCAATTATGTGCATCTTATGTGTGCATTTGTTATTTGTTATATAGGAGTCGATATTGAGCAGTATTCCGAGGAACTAGCTTTGGAACCTGTTGAGGATTCCGTAATTGATAATTGGCTAAGGTGAGGATGGATAACCCTTGATATGTGCCTGTAATACTGTGTGTGCTTTGTTGTTTGATTGAACTGCTGAGATGGTCATTGTTGGTTATTTGACTGCTATGGTTATTGTTGTTGCTGTTGTTGGACTGAGTTATTGGTCTTGTCGATATTGTGATTAATGTTGAACTATTAATTGTGAATAAATGGTGTACGAGATTGTTGTTGGTTTGGTATGTGGAATTGTTTGAGATAATAGAAAGTTGAATAACTTGAGAAAATAAATATTGGAAATTGTGATAATATATATTATTGTTGGATAATTGATGATATGGATTTGTTGATATTGGTTCTGTGTGTGATTCACTGATATTGTTTTGCTTGATTGAACCGCTGTGTTGACTGTTATTGGTTCCTTGGACACTGTGTTTTGATTGATGTTGGATTGTGAATAATTGTTGTTATGAAACTGTTGATGGATTGGTCTGTTGTATAACTTGAGTTAATAGGAAGTTGGATAATTGTTTGACTGTTATGGATATTGTGATTGTTGTCGATAGACTGTGTTGTGATTGGATAGTTGGGATAAACTGTGATATGGATAATTGGGAAAAAAAAAATTGAAATTGGAAGTTGATTTGAGATGATGATTTTAATTGTCACATGGAAAGTAGTGGTACGACTAGATGGTTAGAGGCTAGTTATGTGGTGTCATGGCCGGTTTCTTGGTTATGGGATGTTGATCCCGGTTGGATTTGGATATTGGCATGTTGATCCCGGATTGGTTTGTTATTGGGATGTTGATCCCGAGTTACGTTTGGCCTGGCATCCGGAATTCGTTGATAACCAGTTACGACCCTAGCTTGTCCAATGATGGGGCCCGGATATTAAAAATGGAAAAGTTATTGAGTGAGTCATGGTTTTGGGTTTGCGATGTTGATTCCTGCGATTTGGTTTTGGAATGGATATGACTAAATTGTCATGTGGGTCATGTGGTAAGTAGAGGTACGACCGGATGGTTTGAGACTGTTTTGTGGTGGCCATGATCTGGGTTACTTGTGATGGGCATATTGATGCTGGTTTGATTGGGATGTTGATCCCTGAGATTTGTTATTGGGATGTTGATCCCGGGTTCTTTTTGATCTGGCACCAGGAACAGGTTGATAACCTGGTATGACCCTAGCTTATCCGTGACGGGGCCCGAAAGATAAAATTGGTAATAATAATAAAATATTCTTTTGGTCTTGGCTCAGTCATGATTTGGTTGATTCTTGAGTTGTCTTTTGCTGGTATTTTCCTTGAAAGTATTATGGTTGCCTGCATATCTCTGTTTATCCTTGGTTGGTGAGCACTTCGGACTCACCCCTCACCTGCGAGCCTTCATCCCGTAGCTTGGGTTATTTGTGGTTCAGGTATGATACATTCCAGACAGGCTGCGGCGTTATCCCTCGGGCAGGACTCGGATCCATTAGCATGCATCTAGTATTTGCATATGGTTTCTTTGAGAAAATAAATGCTTCTGTTGTGCTATTGTTGATGTCCCAGAGGTCGAGCGACGTGTTTTGATGTTGGGCCGAAGGGCCACATTTCTGATGGTTATGATTTGACAGTGGGCCGTTGGGCCGGTTTCCCTGATATAATCATTGATATTATCTTTGGGCCGTTGGGCCGGGTTTCGTGTTGTATTTACTGTCGTGCAGTTCCGGCACGTGTTTACTGTGACTGGTAAATACGGGTCGGGGCGTTTCATTTTGGTAGCGGAGCGGGTGGTAGGTCCTTGGGTAATTGTTCTGCTTATTTGTTGTGCATAGCTCGCTCCATATGTTTATCATTTTGCATTTATGTCATTTAGTTAGTACATGATGGATCCAGTCGAGGGACGCCAACTTGCCACAGAACATTCACATAAGAGGTAATTGATGCCATAAGCATGCAAAAACATAAATATTATTAATATTACTAATATTATCATTATTATTTATCTCCTTGGTACAACATTGACCCTGAAGCTATTAGGGTCATTGGTAATGTTGACCCCGATGCTATCGTTCCACGAGAACCACATACCGCCCGTGTTGTTTTGGCCAAGAAGCTCGAACCGGTTTGCTAGAGGGAACCGAAGTGGGATGACACCGTGATTGTCTTCAGGCTGCCACTGGGTTTCCGTGAGCAGAACCATGTTGGGCTTGTACTGGTTCTTCAGATTTCTCAAGGTACGCGCGAACTCTTGGGAACGCCTAGCGATTCCTCTGCAGTTCCACACCAGTAGTCGAGCCTTTTGCTAAGTTGGAGGTAACCGAGTTACTCTGGGCATGCTTTGGGCAGTCATCGAGAGCTGGTAGTAGGTGCCTTGGTCCAGGAATTGGCAAGTCGGATTTAGGTTGAATTCCTGAAGTCTTTCAGAAATGAAAAACATGACGGAATTGGCCGACCCGCAGAAGGAGGTCCTCAAGGTGCTTTGATCCTCTAGGAAGAACGTCTCTTCCATGGGAGTGGAAAAGAACCTAGAGGAGTAGAGTTCGTCGACGAAGACCAGACGAGGCATCCTGCCGAGCTCGCTTGGTAGTTCCTCTGGACGTTCGTTGATCAGGCTGTTGGCCAACCGGTTTCTTCTTTCGAGGGAGGCACCCTCGACGAAGAAGATAGATGATGGAGCAGGCATTCTGTCTGGGCGAGTTATGTGTTTTTTCTGAATGTGTTTTGTGTTTAATTTTTCTAAATGTGTTTTACAAAACTCGCTTTCAAAATGCTTTTGATGATTTGCTTCTCACCGCACTGTATTTTATACTCTTAGGGGGAGTATGGTTACCGTTTTGTTTTTCAAACTATAGACCCCACTTGTTCCGAGAAAAAAAAAATAGAAAGGAAAGAAAAAAAAAAAGAGAGAAGAAGGAAATAGAAAAGAAAAGAAGAAAAAAGAATAAAGTAAAAGAAAAGAAAAGGAAAGAAAAAAAAGAGAAGAGAAAAAAAAAAGAAACAGTCAAAAAGAGAGAGAGAGAAAGAGGAAAAAAAAAGAGAAGAGATGGAAATGAAAAAAAAAAGAGAAGAAAAAAAAAGAGAAAGAAAAAAAAAGAAGGAAAAAGAAAAAGAAAAAGAAAAAGAAAAAGAAAACTCAAAATATATTTCGGGGATAGGAAAAGTAGATTCTTTTCACAAAACTCCAAACCGTTTACGATCTTCAAGATTTTACTTTTTGAAAATTTTTCCATGGTTTGAAATTTTGCTTCGTCACTTTATATGGTTTTCGGGCTACAAACATGAGTGTTTTTCAGCTCGTTTTCATCTTGCATTTTTCTTACACGGTTGTTTTGGGCTCTTCTTTTTATGGTTTTTCCCGCATCTTTTATCATATGCATCCGTGATCGTTGTGGCTAGATTGATGGGACCATACCTCATGTAGAGTGCATGTGCGACAAGGTTACACCTGTTTGGACATTATGGAGGGATACGATATCTGGAAGACGTTTTTGGCTTGTGGACAGGTGGATATCGTTTCTTTCGAGGGACATAGGACGTTCTCTTGATCATCGCCCTGCGAGTTAACGGATGTCGTTTTCACAAGGAGAACTGACATCTCCGTCAGTTATGCGAGTTGCGTTTCTCTGGTTCGAGGACCTATACGACCGATCTAGAACGCTGAACATGAAAAACAAGTTTTGTTTTGTTTTAACTTTCTTTATGCTTGATTTTATTTCCTTCTTATTGGTTTTGTTCTACTTTAAAATGTTTTGCTTTTATGTTTAACAGTTATTTTCTGGTCCGGTCTCGACACGACCCTGCATATTTGAGCCGCCTCAATAATGCAAGGCGGCGCCACCTTTGCTGCTGTGCACAGAATTATAAAGAGAAGGAAAGCAGGAGAAGAGAAGAAGAGGAGAAGAAAAAGGAAAGGAGAAAAAAAAAGGAAGAAAAAAAAGAGAGAAAAAAAAAGAGAGAAGGAAAAAGAAAAAAAAAGAAGAGAAGAAGAATAAAAAAACAGAAAAGAAAAAAAAGAGAGAGGGAGAGAAGGCCCGGTGAACCCGAGATCACCAGCACCACACTCGCCGCCACCACCCTAATCTTCCCTCTCTACCTCCCTACTGCCGCTAGTCGCCAACGAAGAGCAAGCTGCCGCCAACGGTTCCTCCTCGCGCCGTCAGACCTGTCACCAGCGACTCACCGCCGCCAGCAACCACCTGCAGATCTGCCGACGCTAGCCTTTCTCCTGCCGCATCTTCTCAAGCCGTCGCTTCCACCACCGCGTCGCCTTGCTCTTCGCGCCTCTGATGCCGTGTCGCCTGCCTCATTTCGCGCCCACCGCCGCTGCAAGGTGAGCAGACCCGTGGATGGGAGATGACCCGGTTGGGTCGGGTTGGCTCGTCTCGTGGTCGGGTCGCGCCTGGGCTGGGAGTTGGGCTGTGTTGACTTGGGTATGCTGCTTGGGTCTGCCTGGGCTGTAGCATGGCCTTGGTTGGACCTGTGCAGTGGGTTATATATGGCCTAGTCCGGAAATTAAAAAAATAATAATAATAATAATAATAATAATAAATATAATCTGAATACATATATATATATATATATATAAATTATATATTTTCTGGGAAAAATAAATATATAGTATATGGATATATTTTGTGAAAATAAATAAAGTAATTATCATGTTATATTATTTTCAAGAAACTAAGGTAATTCTGTTATGGTTATTTTAATAATAATATGGTAAGAATGAGTTATAGTATTTTGAAAATTATATATATATGAAGTATAAGAATATGTTTTACTGGAAAAAAATAAAATGATATCACTAACATTATTTTTAAAAAATGTATTTATAATATGAATTTCCTTTGAAACATTATTATAAGAGTAAATAATTTTAGAAAAGGGGTATATATATTATGAATATATTTTGGAAATAAATATAGTATTGTATATTCTAGGGAATATTTCACTAAGTATATATAATAATACCTTTTAGAAAAAAAAAATAATAATATTTGGTAATTATATTTTGGCAAGTATAATAATTTTGTGGAGATGATGACGTATAACCGAGGGGGGTTTAATTTACACTTTATGGCATCATGGCATACCAATTATATGCATCTTATGTGTGCATTTGTTATTTGTTATATAGGAGTCGATATTGAGCAGTATTTCGAGGAACTGGCTTTGGAACCTGTTGAGGATTCCGTAATGGATAATTGGCTAAGGTGAGGATGGATAACCCTTGATATGTGCCTGTAATACTGTGTGTGCTTTGTTGTCTGATTGAACTGCTGAGAAGGTCATTGTTGGTTATTTGACTGCTATGGTTATTGTTGTTGCTGTTGTTGGACTGAGTTATTGGTCTTGTCGATATTGTGATTAATGTTGAACTGTTAATTGTGAAGAAATGGTGTACGAGATTGTTGTTGGTTTGGTATGTGGAATTGTTTGAGATAATAGAAAGTTGAATAACTTGAGAAAATGAATATTGGAAATTGTGATAATATATATTATTGTTGGATAATTGATGATATGGATTTGTTGAAGTTGGTTCTGTGTGTGATTCTTTGATATTGTTTTGCTTGATTGAACCGCTGTGTTGACTGTTATTAGTTCCTTGGACACTGTGTTGTGATTGATGTTGGATTGTGAATAATTGGTGTTATGAAACTGTTGATGGATTGGTCTGTTGTATGACTTGAGTTAGTAGGAAGTTGGATAATTGTTTGACTGTTATGGATATTGTGATTGCTGTCGATAGACTGTGTTGTGATTGGATAATTGGAATAAATTGTGATATGGAAAATTGGGAAGAAGAAAATGAAAATTGGAAGTTGATTTGAGATGATGATTTTAATTGTCACATGGAAAGTAGTGGTACGACTAGACGGTTAGAGGCTAGTTCTGTGGTGTCATGGCCGGTTTTTTGGTTATGGGATGTTGATCCCGGTTTGATTTGGATATTGGGATGTTGATCCCGAATTGGTTTGTTATTGGGATGTTGATCTCGGGTTACGTTTGGCCTGGCATCCGGAATTAGTTGATAACCAGGTACGACCCTAGCTTGTCCAGTGACGGGGCCCGGATATTAAAATTGGAAAAGTTAATGAGTGAGTCGTGTCTTTTGGTTTTGGGTTTGGGATGTTGATTCCCACGATTTGGTTTTGGAATGGATATGACTTAATTGTCATGTGGTAAGTAGAGGTATGACCGGATGGTTTGAGACTGTTTTGTGGTAGCCATGATCTGGGTTACTTGTGATGGGCATGTTTATGCCGGTTTGATTGGGATGTTGATCCCTGAGATTTTTTATTGGGATGTTGTTCCCGGGTTCTTTTTGATCTGGCAGCAGGAACAGGTTGATAACCTGGTACGACCCTAGCTTATCCGTGACGGGGCCCGGAAGATAAAATTGGTAATAATAATAAAATATTCATTTGGTCTTGGCTCAGTCATGATTTGGTTGATTCTTGAGTTGTCTTTTGCTGGTATTTTCTTCGAAAGTATTACGGTTGCCTGCATATCTCTGTTTATCCTTGGTTGGTGAGCACTTTGGACTCACCCCTCACCTGCGGGCTTTCATCCCGTAGGTTGGGTTATTTGTGGTTCAGGTATGATACATTCCAGACAGGCTGCAGCGTTATCCCTCGGGCAGGACTCGGATCCATTAGCATGCATCTAGTATTTGCATACGGTGTCTTTGAGAAAATAAATGCTTCCGCTGTGCTATTGTTGATGTCCCCGAGGTCGGGCGACGTGTTTTGATGTTGGGCCGAAAGGCCACATTTATGATGTTTACGATATGACAATGGGCCGTTGGGCCGATTTCCCTGATATAATCATTGATATTATCTTTGGGCCGTTGGGCAGGGTTTCGTGTTGTATTTACTGTCGTGCAGTTCCTGCACGTGTTTAATGAGACTGGTAAATACGGGTCGGGGCGTTTCATAAAATCATTATTTTATATTTTTGAGGGTCCCTACGAGGCGGATACTACGATCCCTATCCCCATCCCCAAATTAGTCTCGGGTTGAAAATCCTCCCCATCCACATCCCCACGGGTCAGTAATCGTCCCCATCCCCGTCCCCACGGCGGAGAATCCTCAAGGATCCCCCCGTTAATGGGGATTTTTGCCATCCCTATTGAGTACACACGCAAAAGAATTAATAAACAACTAATTATGTTATGGGAAAGTCGTTAGTTATAAGGTCAGCAAGAAAATGGCCTAAACTAGAGAATCAGTTTCGGGAGGTGTAGTTACCAAATGATTAGTTTTTGGCCTTCACCCTTAGAATCTATTATATATGTTTTTGGCCTTCACCCTTAGAATCTATTATATATATATAAAGCTGATATCCTCACCAGGTGTTGACACAAAAGATTTTAGAGGTCTTCATATATTGCTATGTGGAGGGTTTTGAGTGTAGTTTTAATCATTTAAATTTTGACATATGGCCATAATGACAACTATAATTATAAAAAAAATCAATATTAAAAAATTTTATAAGAATTGAACTCTCATCATAAAAGCTGTGAATTATATGTGATAAGAATTAAACTCTTATCAGAAAAAAACTGATAAGTTATATCATTGATTTGAAAACAAATATCATTCAATATTACATATAATATATATATATATATATATATATATATATATATATATATATATATATTATATTACGTCATTTACTCTATAATTGTTACCTGACAAGAATTATATTAGCTTTAGATTGATAAACTTTACAACTGATACGATAATATTGTTATTCAAAACTAATTTTTTATCATTTTTTTTATCGTGTATCTCTTCACAAATTTCTTCTCCATCATCTCTCTTTAAATACATACACGACTCTATTGCGTATGTGAAATAATAGTCGCTGTCTACGATACAGTTTCTATATTCATTCATTCTTTTTTACTCTTTTATTTTGTTTTTATTTGCACTACACAAGGTCTAGATACACTGTGTATAAGGTCTAGATGTAGTCTGTGTGTGATACAGTTTCTCCATCACTCATTCTCTCTTATTCTTCTTTTGTTTTGTTTTTATTTACATACGTGGTATAGTATTAAAGTTATTTTGTCATCCTTAATTAAGGATCCTATTTGTTTTTATATTCTTTTTATTTCTCTAATCTATTTTAATTATTTTTTTTTTCTGTTTGTGCAGGAAAATAATCCCGTGGAACCCACGGGAAGTGAGCTAGTAATCAAATTAAAGCTTAATACACTGTTAAATAAAATTAACAGGATCAAGAAGCATTTAGCCAGAGTCCAGATTAACCTCAAGCCGAGGGATATGACATTAATATTTAATACCAACCTAAGATTAATTTAATTAACTTGCAGTAACTGGACAATCGATTATCGGGCATCGTTTTTTTTTTTTTTTTTGCATTTGCGTTATGAGCTGGCTTTCTCATACATCAAAAAGATATTTTAAGAGATTCATTTATGTTACAGTTAGTTATTTTTATACATAAAGAAAACATTTTTTTACTTTTGTGAAAAAATAAACGTACATTATTTTTTGATTAGGCTACAATCAGTAACTGAAAAAAACTGGTTAAGTATTATTTTTCGTCTTCTGTGGGCTTTCTCTACAAATTTATAAGCATAAGAGCCTTTGTAAAATGTTTGGACTCTTTTCTCATATGGGACTAGTTTTAATAATTTAGGCCTGGCTTTTGAAACAAGACTCAAGGCTCTACTTTTACAAAAGTTTGACGACTGGCTTACTAAAATTATTTTGAAAACCAAAGGCCTAGAAGGTTTGTTAAATGACAAGTCAGTTATAAATAAATTATAGTGAATGTCATTGTCATTATTCTGTAAAATTTATTTTTATGGTATCTGATAAATATTTTATCCCTATACCAAATTTCTTCTTGGAATCATCTCTTTGGCTAATTAGCTTCCTTAATTCCATTTGTCTTAATCCTAATATCATCTTTCTTTACCTAACATCCCTTCGATTTTATCCTTTTTAATTAATCATACTTATTTGTTTTTATCCTCCCATCTCCAACTATAAATAGCCTTCATTCCTTCACATTCATACACTTATGTCCTACCATAAACTTTACTCTCTTCTCATTTCCATACACCTCTCTCCTTAATCTCCCTACATCTATATTTAATTATTCTATATTATTAATATTATCAAAGTTGTATTATCTATTATATATATGTAAAGCTGATATCCTCACCAGGTGTTGACACATAGGATTTTAGAGGTCTTCATATATTGCCATGTGGAGGGTTTTAAGTGTAGTTTTAATCAATTAGATTTTGACATATGGCTAATATGACAAATATAATTATCCAAAAAAATTCAATATTAAAAAGATCCTGATAAAAATTAAACTCTAATATGAAAAGCTTATGAATTATATATGATAAGAATTAAACTCTTATCAGAAAAAAGTGATAAATTATGTCTTTAATTTGAAAACAAGAATCATTCAATATTATATATATATATATATATATTAAGTCATTTACTCTATAATTGTTATCTGATAAGAATTATATTAGCTTTAGATTGATAAATTTTATAACTGATAAGATAATATTGTTATTCAAAACTAACATTTTATCATTTTTTTTATCATGTATCTCTTCACAAATTTCTTCTCCATCATCTCTCTTTAAATACAGATACTTGACTCTATCTATGTATGTGAAATAATAGTCTCTATCTGTGATATAGTTTCTCTATTCATTCATTCTCTTTTACTCCTTCTATATTTTATTTCTATTTGCACTACACAAGGTGTAGATACAGTCTGTGTATGATACAGTTTCTCTATCATTCACCCATTCTCTCTTATAGGTACGAATGTTGGTATAGTTTTTATTTGCATACATACGAATTGGTATAGTATTAAAGTTATTTTGTCACCCTTAATTAAGCATCCTGATTTTTTTTTATATTCTTTTTATTTCCCCAATCTATTTCAATTATTTTTTTCTTTGTGCAGGAAAATAATCCCGTGGAACCCACGGAAAGTGAGCTAGTTATCATTAAATGTGTATAACTTCCATCAAGGTTGGATTAGTACCTTGTTCAAGCTTGCATTATTCCATCAAGAAGTGAATTTCGTCCCCCATTTTATAACACGTTATCAGCACGAGTCTCTAGCGAAATGAGGTACTTATTTCTAAATTTTTCTTAATACTATTTTCATTTTTTCTTTATATATTATATTTTTTATATAATTATTCTACTAATACTGCTGAAAGATTTATCGAGTAAGCATATATATATTACATATTCTAAATTATTATTCAACTAATATTGCTGAAAGATTTATCGAGTAAGCATATATATACTATATATTCTATATCATCATTCTACTGCTCTTATTACTTATTTCATATCTTTCATTATTATTTAATTACTGTTATCATGGCAAATATTATAACACTTGAATTTGATGCCCTTGACATTTCCGGAAAAAATTTTTCATGGACACTAGATGCTGAAAAGCATTTATATACTAATGGTCTGGAAGACACCATAAGAGGATGAAATAAAGCATCAAGTTCAAATAAGGCGAAAGCCATAATTTTTCTTCGCCATTTACTTCATAACATTCTAAAGATTGAATTTCTTACTAGAAAACCCTAACAACAATACACACGCCCAGAGACTCCCCCTCATGTCTATTTATAATAAACACAAGGCACTCTCCTAAAAGCTAGCTTGCCCTCTCTTACAAGTTAGGAGCCTGGCTTACTATCCACTCACCAAAACCCTTATGAACTTGGATTAGTTAGGCCCAAGAACATAAAGTCTAGTCCAAGTGCAATTAGGTTAACTACTCCTAATAATAAACGGACTCTCCCCATACTAACAAGGCTGATGTGCAACACCCGGCCCATCCCGCACCATAGACTTTCCAGGCCGTGACATTCTCCACCACCTAATCTTGCAACGTCCTCGTTGCAAACCGATGATGCAAAAGACACCTGACAACCTGCCTCGCGAATCGCCGCTTCCAATATTCATGCTTCTACTTCTCTTTGTGAAAATCCTTCCATTCCTCGAAGTTCGTACCCCAGTTTTACAAAATAAAATAATTAAATAAAGGAAATTACCAAAATACCCCTGAAACTCGGGATACATAAACTAATGCCAAAACATTATCCATAAACCTTATTAAACTGAGATGTCATAAAAGAACGGAAATAAACCGGCTTATCAAGCCATAAATCAAACCCGGCAAGTCCGCCGAAACAACAACCTATATCAAATCCCGACAAACCGCCGACAATGTATTAAAAATAAGAACGACAACTCAACAAGTTTCTATGCAGCGAAAGATAAAGATAAAATAAAATCAAGGGAAGAAAATGATATGCATGTCGGCTCTATGGATCCAACCGGAAAAGAAGCACGGCTACCTACTGGGATATCCTCGTCTGTACTCCGGGAAAGAAAAAGGAAGCGGCACGCTAACTAAGGGTCTGAAAAACAACGGTGGCGATAATGTGAGTCGCCTACTTAGTGAGCAGTATAAATCTAGTTAAGTAGGTGGGCAAAGCAAGCTCGAAAGGTGTGTAGAGGAACATACACTAGTAAGCAAACACACAATAATCAGTACTAACATGCCAACAACATGTAAACAGATAGTTAATGTTTTTCATTTCTTGTTATTATTATTGTATATTTATTATTCAGGGCCCCCTACTGTGTGCGTCGAGCTCGGTCCCGTCTCATGAGACAACCAGGGCGTAAGCCCATTATAACCAGGCATATAGCCCAAATACAATCACAGAGAGAGAAGAGAGAGAGAGGAAGAGGGAGGTAGAAAGGAGGAGGTAGAAGGAGGGAGGTAGAAACCGGTCATCACAGACCCATATGCTAAACCGCATATACCATGCTATCCCGCATGCAATCCCGAGGGGTATCATTTCCCGCTCGAACCAACCGGTCAACAGCCCACAGTAGTACATCTTTTATTGTGTATTATTCTTATTCATACTTAAGAATTCATGTGTGTCCTAAGTTATGATTTATCACGGTTGTGTGAATTATACATTTAATCAAGCATCCGGGTTTCCAACCCACAATACATCACACAGATCACCCAAAATCATAACACATGTTATATCTCATAACAATTAAACAAATCATGCTCATCCGACAAATAGCAACACACAGGCACACAATACAGATCATGGCATGATAGCAAACAAGGCATGTAACTCAGACAAACCAGACCAACAAGCACATGCAAACGAACATAAAAGACTTATAAATTCACCTCAACGATGGTTATCCTGTGGAACTTTCCCCAAGATAGATCCTTCAGCTCCCGAGGTATTACCCGTGCCTGAATACCGGCATACACAATAATTACAAAACAATTACAAACAAAACAGTGCATGTATGAAAATTATATGCTCAACTGAGTAAAACCCCCACCCTAACTATCCAACTATGCGATTTTAGTGTCTAAGCCCAAAAAGGGGTATATCTCCTCTTCGTTAACTCCAAAGATTGGGACCTAAGATTTATCGGGTCTAAGCCCATCTAAGTCCATAAACAATTTCTCGGGCCTAAGGCCCACTTCCTTAAGTCCACAATAAATCCAATTATAAATTTGGGCTTAGAGCCCATTCCTTAAAGTCCATAGCTAACCAATTATGCCATTGGGCTTTAAGCCCATTTCTTAAAGTCTAAGAAATATCCAAAGGTTCATAAGATTAGATCGTTGGGTCTGGGCCTGGTTTTCTAATTTTCCATTCTAAGGTCAGCCCCGAGCCTAAGAGTTTATCAGCCTAAGATTCTATCTATGTCGGAAAGTTTTCAGCCACACACACTCACTCCCCGCTCACGGTATTCCACTAAGTCTCTTTAACGTTTAAATGTACATGTACTCGAAACAACGAAGCATATACACAAAGGCGAACTCGAGAAAGAGCGGAATTACCGTGT
Source organism: Turnera subulata (assembly GCA_028386065.3). Taxonomy (NCBI): domain Eukaryota; kingdom Viridiplantae; phylum Streptophyta; class Magnoliopsida; order Malpighiales; family Passifloraceae; genus Turnera; species Turnera subulata. Next base: position 83,618 of record JAKUCV010004159.1, on the reverse strand, counting down.
ACAAGCCGAAGAAGGAATCTGCCCCGTCGAAACAAAACCCGAGCCCTCGTCGGAAAATTCCCGAGCTCGCCGGATTCCGGTTACCTTGCCGGAAAAACCACAGCAATTCTGCTACTGTCGAAACATCCACAAACTACATTCACAACCAAAAACAAAGCAAGAACACACACCACAACGAATGGAAGAAAGGAGATTCAAGGTCCTTACCCGGAAGAAACTGTGAACGACACTTACAGATCCAAGGGCGAGGCCTCAGTTTCTCGTCAACTTCACAACAACCCGAGCCTCAACAAACCGTCTGAAGAATACCGTCCTCAGCCACTCACTGCCGGAACGACACATACAACCACACACTGCCGCAACCGTTCAACGCCGACCACCGGCAACTCCAGCACCTGTAGCAGAACCTACAAGCACCACCCGCCACAAACACCATCAACACAGCCACACACAAAAAAAAAACAGAAACCCACCTAACCCGATTAGAAGCAAAATCGGCCAAGGGAGAACGGAGAAGAAAAGAACAAGGGCAAGGAAGGAGGGATGGAGGCTTACCAGACGTGATGCTCAACCCTCACCCCGAGCTCCGTCTCACCTGTGTAACCTGAGAAAGGCTTCGGTTCTCCGCCTCTAGCCCAACCACGGGCAGCGCCACCCCCCAAGCAGACGCAGACGACACGGCGAGAGAAGAGAGGGACGGTGACGACAAAGATGATGACAGCGACAGATTTGAGAAGGAGAGATCGGAGAGAGAGAGAGAGAGAGAGGCGGCTGCACGGAAAGGAAGAGAGGAGAGGAGAGGAAAGAAGAAAGAAAAGAAAGAAGAGAGGAGGGTTAGGGCTTTGACCTTGGCCAAAACGACGTCGTTTCGTTTTGGTTGGGCACAGTCAACCCGCCCTAGCTTGGTCAACATTTTGTTTTTTTTTTTCCTTTCCTTTAATCAAAACGATGTAGTTTTGATTTGAACTACGGTAAACCCCGTTTCACCCCGAAACAAGTTCTCATTTCCGCTGAAACTCAAACCCCTTAATAATGCCAACTTAAAGACTTCATTACCAAGGGAAATAATTTATTTCCAAAACCAAAATCCGGAAATCCCTCAAGGGTAAAATGGGAATAAAAATTTCGAAAATTCCATAAATTAAATTATGAAAATCTGGGGCATTTGTGAAGGCCCTCTCCCCGAGGGACCCACCAAACTCAGTTATTGTTACATCACTCCCCCCGCCCGATTAAATCCTTTACCATGCTGCAGCACTAGGGATTCGAACTCGGGACGTGATGTTTTTTATCCCCCTTAAGGAGAGCACCTTCACCAATTCAGCTGCCTGAATTGGTGAAGGTGCTCTCCTTGAGGGGGATAAAAAGCATCACATCCCGAGTTCGAATCCCTAGTGCTACAACATGGTAAAGGATTTAATCAGGTGGGGGGAGTGATGTAACAATAACTGAGTTTGGTGGGTCCCTCGGGGAGAGGGCCTTCACACATGGTTTTTCACTGGTTCAACCAATAACCCCTTAGTACAAGTTTTTCTTTAGGCTTAACTCAAACCCTAATCATTCACTACAAAGCTTTTCCTGGCTTTGGCTTACATAAAATCCTCTGATACAAAAGCTATTATTAAGTACAACAACTTTTCCCTTCAAATTTTGTCTCACAATGTATGAACTAAGAAAAGTTTTTCTCTCTCTCTCTCTTTTGCTTGACTTGAGAACTGCAAATGCAACTAACTTTACTTGAATTCAGAATCTCGGTTTAGCACCTCTGAGTTTCTCCTTGAATCAGTCTTCCCTTATATAGGTAAGATGGACAGTGTCAATTCAAATTGATCCATTACATGTCCCTTTCCATCCAGCTGTTTTGTCTTCCGAGGTGTCAGAGTGTCAACGTTCATCTTTCCTGTTGTCCCTTTCACGTTCTGGCACGAGACACACCATTCAACAGCTTTTAGTCTTTGATGTCATTGTTTAGCATAGTCCTAGGTTGGACCTAGAAAGTTTGAATCTTCTGATTTTTGATCCGTTTAAGGTAGTTCTTGTCAAGGGAACCCAAAAATGATAAGATACTAGGTTGCTTGACCAATCCCCTTAGGGATTTGACAAATATGACAGGCATGGGAGCTTGTTGTTGAAAATGACCCATCATGCCCACTAACACAAACTTCAAACCCACTCACTTCATCTTCCAAGAAATTTGGTCACGGATTGGGCACATTTATGAGCTGTGATTCATGGTTAGATACAAAAGATGCTACCCATAGGATTGTCATAATCAAAATCTAGTTAGTGGATTTAACATATAATAATAGTTGGTATAATGAATTGTATTTAAATGCATATTATAATATTATAATCAATGTGTCAATTTAGTGCATGCATTATGTTAATAAACTCAATTAGTTAGCCTTAAGTATCTTACTAATCATCATCCGATTCATATTCTCTCCCTTTTTTGATGATGACAAACCTTAATCAAATGTAGAGATGCAAATTTAGTGTATTATACGCTCCCCCTCAACATATGCTCCCCCTAGATAAAATATTTTTCCAATTTGTCCATCTTTCAAGCGATTAGAGCATAAGGAGCAGAAAATGAATTTAAGACAAATTTTGGAAGCCACATTATATTAAAAATGAACATGTCAAAAAAAACACATATCCACATGTTCCCGCAAAGTTCCCGCATTTCACTCCCCCATTTGACATCACAAAAAGCACAACAAGGGTAGACATATTGGCACCAATGATGCCATAACGAAAACAACAGCAACAGAAAGCAAAAGCAAGAACCACGTAAACAGCAACAGATAAACATATTGGCACCAGAGATGCCAAAACTAATAGCAAAGTGCAAGAACCAAATAAACAAGCAAATTAACAAAAGTAAAAGCATGCATGATCCTAGGTGAGCTCAGATTTGGATGGCCATGATTTGAAGTCAGACACTAGCAGATTTCTGGCCGGACGAGGAATCAAAAGACTCATCAGCATCAGTAGACTCATCTGCATCCTCAGCAATCAATAAATTAGGCTGCGCTTTGCCTATTTCCATAAGCTTACTCATCATGCTCTTGAGCTCAAGCATCTCCTCCGTCACATCTTTTACCTCTTAAGTAAGAGCCTCAATGCGAGCATCCTTAGAAGTACCCAGCTGAACGACATAGAAGATCCCATATCTATTCTTTTTGTTCTTCATCTTGCTGAGAGTTGTTGTACAAATGGACTCACCAAGAACAGGATGATGCGCATTGGTGGGAATCACCCCAAAATATTGAGCAATCAGTGTAATGAGATTCCCATAAGGATGAGCAGAGGAGAGCCGAAGGTGATGGAAAATGGTGAAGCTATAGTCTACGGGGCTATTAGTCAGCAGACATCCCAGATACCACATGTCATAGGTCTTGAGCATATTTTGATGACCATTGCGAGGAACCAGGACTCTTGTAATGAAGTAGAGAACAATTCTATGTTCAGCTGAGAGGTCCTGATAGTCACCCTTCTTAGTAGAATGACCAAAAAGTATCTTTCTTTGCTCGGATACACTAGGTGTGTTGGGCACATTAACCGGATTTTCAGAACCAGTGTTATAGTACCTAATGGACCCCTTGTTCAAGTTCGACAGCTTCCTTATCAATTTGGCATCCATAAAGACAGAAATGCAGCAAATCGTACTATGTAGACCAATTGTGTTTCCATTATCATCATGCTTTGTTTGAATGAAAATCGTGGACAAGAGATTCATAGACTGATACCTGAAGTGTGGCTAGTGTGGTGAGTTGAGCACGTTCCACAATCTCTTCAACCCCAGACCCGGTCAGATCGTCGAAGTGAACTGAGACTGATTTCAGAAACTTGAATTTGTGACCCACGATTCCAGTGGGATCCTTTGCATCCTCAACGATTTGTTTGGCCTTCTTTTGAGACCTAGACAGTTTTCCAAACTTGTTGACATGCCGAACAGTGGGCTCAAAGCATTCTTCACTCGCAGAACCATCTTCTTCAATCGGTTTAACAAGTGGTGTATCCCCTATTACTCCCTCAAGTGTTATGTCTGGAATTATCTCATCTTCATCACCCTCATCATTAGATTCAACAATCTCATACACCATCTTCTTTTTACCTTTTCTGGATATGGGTGTTTTCAGACGTTGTGCCCTGGTACTCTCCCTTAGTGCCCGTTTTGGCATTGCAGAGGCCATAAGTTTCTCAGGCCTAGAAGCTGCCATCTTTTGTGGAGCTGAGGTAGTTTTGGCTCTTTTAATAGGATATTTTTGGGCTAAAGGGCTATTATCATCTTCTGAGATGGTTTTCTCGAAGGAATTTTTAGGGTTCTCGGGTTGATCTTCAAGAGTAGGGTCAAGAGGAACCTCAAAGAGTTTCGAAGTGGTAGGAGGATGTGGATTTTGTTGCAAGGCAGGTTGTGGTGTTTCAGTGTCTTGATTTTGTTTCTCAATCTCTAGCTCTCTTACAAAGTAATCAGTCATGGCTTTTCTCTTCATGGCTATGAGCCTCGATTGCTCACTAGGGTCAGTGATATGTGGAGGGATTCAATATTGGGACATAAACTGATCAGCAACACCAACAATATTCTCAAGTGTCTTGGCTGCTTCTTGATCAGAGATTTGTTCAGGTGGGTTTGAAGGTGGGGAAGTCATCTTAGGAGAAGATTATTTTCATTTCTTGGGAGGCTTAGACAGAGTATTTTGTGGTCTGTCCAAGGGAGTAGATGGATGGGGTTTTGGTCTCCTAGTAGTTCTAGTAGTGGATGTTTTGGAGGTGGCTTAAACTGGGGATTGTATAGTGGGCAGCTCAGACGTGGATTTAAGAAGAGATTTAGTCCTTCTCATAGTTGGTAAAGGGTGAATTTACTCAAGGGAGTGAATATAGGAGTTATGAAGAGAAAATAGATGGTGGGGATAGATGGATAAGGAAAGGATATAAGTAGTGGAGTTTAATTCCATTTTGTGTCCAATGGTTAAACAAGAGAGTCATAACTCCCTTGATTCCCTTTTTGTTTGTTTTAGCAAGTAACGGATAATTAGCCGACCAAAGATCACAGCGCCCTAGATTGCTTTTCCCGTGAATCACGCCCACTTGTGTCCTGGAGTGTCTGTCAAATTACTGTTTCAACCACTTTCTTAGACCTAGTTGCCACAATGGTGTTGAAGATACCAAAACACCTAGATTCCCAATCTGACCATTAACCCACTTTGTGTAGACTTCTAGGCCATCCGTTTAGCTTCCATCATAGCTCATATTTTCTAAGTGATGTGTGTTTTTTTTGAATGCATGTTATATGCTCAAGGTAATTAGGTAACGTACCTAGAGGGCCTTGAATTTAAGGAGTATTACACATACCCAGCTCCAACCGAATTTTTACAAATTGTTCTTCCTTCAAGGGTTTCGTGAATATATCTGCAAGCTGCCTCTCGGTTGTGACAAAATCAAGTATTATATCTTTCTTAAGCACATGATCCCTAATAAAATGGTGCCTAATTTCTATGTGTTTAGTTCTTGAGTGTTCGATGGGGTTCTTTGTTAGATTTTTGGCACTAGAACTATCACATAAAATTGGAATTATTTGAAACTTTAAACTATAGTCAAATAGAGTTTGTTTCATCCAAAGAAGTTGTGCACAATATGATCCCACAGCTACATACTCAGCTTTGATTGTTGATGTAGCAACAAAATTTTGTTTCTTACTAGACCACGAAACTAGTGAATTTCCTAAAAATTGACATGTCCCACTAGTACTTTTTCTATCAAGCATGCATCCAGCAAAGTCAGCATCAGAATATCCAATTAAATTAAAGAATTCAACCTTGGGATACCAAAGATCTAAAGAGGGTGTTCTACTTAGGTATTTAAAAATTCTTTTTATAGCCCTCAAATGAGATTCTTTGGGACATGCTTGAAAACGAGCACACAAGCACACACTAAACATAATATCAGGTCTAGGTAAGAAAGAGGAGACTTCCAATTATACCTCTATATTTCTTATTGTCCATATCTTTTCCGGATTCATCTTTATCAAGCTTTGTTATTGTGCTCATAGGAGCTGGGCTCACTTTGGCGTCTGTCATGCCAAACCGTTTGAGTAGCTCCTTTGTATATTTGGTTTGGCCAATGAAGATGCCATCATCATATTGTTTGATTTGGAATCCAAGAAAGAAGTTTAGTTCCCCCGTCATGCCATCTCGAATTCATTATGCATTAGTTTCTCAAAATCTTGACATAAAGCATCATTAGTAGCACAAAACAATATATCATCAATATAAATTTGCACAATAATCAAGTCACTCTTTTAGTATTTTACAATAATCAAGTCACCCTTTTATAATTTTTTATTTATGAACTAATTAAATACAGCAATCTATCTTTCATTTTTTCTTTTGTGGAAAGATAAATTTTCTGGAACAGATATAGGTAACAGAAACATATCAGTTAGAAGATCTTATCATTTGACAGTATTTCGTATGTTAGTACTGTGGCACACCCCGTTTGGTGAGAGATCTCTTCGTCCAATTTTTAGCCTTCCTTTATTTTAATAAAATTTTCTCGACATATACCATAAGGGATCTACGTATTTGAGCAATTGAGCTCCAATAAAATCTCTAATTTTTTGTAATAACACCGATGTTTAAAATTTTCTTTTTCTATGAACAATGAATTGCATTATGTCTAACTCTTAATAAGAAATGGTCGGTAATCAATTAGTCGATCCACTGGAACTCATCTCGAGTTCAGTAGGTCTCTTACCCCGTCAAATTTGAACAAAATTAAATTAGCCGAGTTATTACGTCATGTTTGATTTCTGTAGGATAATTTTTGATCTAGGATTCAAATATTAATTAGTATAACAACGCAACACTTAGCTTAATTATGCTTTGAATAATTCAGATTTTTTTTGGTTACAAAAAATTTAGGTTGAGGTAGGCTTCCCCACTCCAATACCAGGGCAAACCACTGGGTTCAACGGACACTTACGGTGGTATTTACAGATTGCCCACGAAGAGCGATTAAAACAAGTCGGGTTATAAGCCTTAATGAATTTGTACGTATACGTGATTATCATTTTAATATCTTGCATGTGAATAAGCCAAGCTAACGAGTCTAAAATCTAAATTAGTGGGGTCAGCCGAATTTAAACTTGACTTATTAAGTGTCGAGCTTTTTAAGAGAATCTCGAACTTTTCTTGTTAAGGTATATAACGAGTTATACTGGAACGAGTTTTTATAGCCAAGTTTCAAGTTGTTCATAAGCAACGTGACTTATTTATTTATAGCCGTATTAAAGAATGAACGCTACTTTTTCCTTATTTTGCCAAAGTTTTCTTATGGAGTAATTATATGGTAGACCGGTATGGATACTATGTGAACATGTTAAGTTGGCATACCTATTTACCAATGAGTGATAAGGATGGAAAATCTTTGGCTTAATATCCCTTTTGGCCCCCTAGTTTGGCAACTACTTTGAGTTTAGCCATTTAGTTTTTAATTTTTTGATTTTGCATCCTAGTTTGGCAATAATTAGGTATTTTCACCCACCAGTCTATCTTAATAGGTAAATTGTTGACATGTAGGTTGCCTGACACATATTAACTCCTTATTTGGTTATTTTCTATGCTACAAAATCACTTCAAACCGAACTGTCTGAACAAAAACTGTTTTTGTGATCTGATATAAACCGATTTTCGTTTCCTTCTTGGTTTTTGTTTTCGGATTCTATAGGGTCATAAATTAGTTTTTTGTTCGGACAGTTCCGCTTGGGATGATTTTGTAGGAAAGAAAATTCCAAATAAGGAGTTAATATGTATTGGGTAACCTACATGTCAATAATTTTATCTGTTGGGATGGGTTAGAGGGTGAAAATACCTAATCATAATCGGATTAAAGTGTTTTTTGGTCCCTGTGTAAGGCCTCAAAGCTGGAATTCATCCTTGTATAGGATTTTGGCCTTATTTCATCCCTCCGTTCATCCCCTTTGGTCAGTCCGGCCGAATTCCGGCGAAAATTGCTGATTTGGCAAATTTTTCGCCGCCACATCAGCTTTGTGGAGCCCACATGTCAGAGTTAACCCAAAAACCGAACCAGCTCTACCCGACCCATTCGCCTACCCCATTGACCAACTTGGGTGGATTTTTTTATTCTTTTTTCCCAAAATTTAATATATAAAAACCTTATTTTAATTCCTGGTTTGATTCTTTTTACCCTTTCACGTAATTTTTATTAAAAAATTTCTTTTCCTTTTTTATTTTTTCCCATCTGTTATTTTTAATTTCTTTATTTAAAAATGAGCCAAATTTGATTTTTAGAAATCTTACTTGGATTTAAATAAATACATCTCATTTGGATTTATTATTTTAACCATTTATCTTTTTCAAATGCTAATTTCCAAAAATTTCTATTTAAACTATCTTGATTTTAATAATAATAGAAAAATAAAAAAAATAGTATTTGTCCAAAGAACAACGGGGACCAAAACCCCCACCCCCACAAATGGCATCGACGACGGCCACCACCACCACCACCACCACCCTCCACCCTCCTCTTCAAACAACCACCCAAATCCCACGGCTTTATCATTATCACAACCCTGTTTTAGCCCTCTTCCATCATCTTCTCTGCCACCTTCGTGACCCCTACCCCTTTGTCTGCTCCAACAAACACCAAACCAAATCGCCATAACAACGAATCCACAATCAATCCAACCAAGAACTCGATTAACACATTTACAATTAAATGGCTTGAGGCTGGTCTTGCGCGGTGGTCGCTGCAACTAGCTCTGTCCATTGCGGCGCCTTAGTGGCTGGTCTCCCGCGGTGGTCGCGATGGCTTCAGCTCCTGTGTGGGTTGTGCTTCGCGGCCCGAGGCGAGGAGACAGTGGCGATGGTCGGAGCGGTGGGTTTCGTGACTCGCTGCTCCTGCTCCTGCTCGGATCTCCCTTGGCGGCCGCGTCTACTCCGTGGAGATCGTCTTCCCCGGCGCGTCGTGAGTAACGAAGCCTTCGGGCTTCCATCCTCGAGAGGCGGCTTTTCGTGGTAGCCGTGGTCAGCTCCTCCGGAAGCGGCCTTGCGATGGCGACCTTGTGGTTGCTGCTCCCTCCTCCCGTGGCAGTTGAAGACTCCAGTGGGAGTCATGACGGCGGCAATGGCTGCGTGAAGGAGAGGAGATGAGACCTACGTGAAGGAAATTTAGGGATTTAGTTTAATATTTAAGATTTAAGAGTAATTATATTTTTTAATTTAATTTGGGTAATACGTAAAAAATTATAATGTGTCAAAAAAATTATATTTGGGGAAAAAATTCTGAAGTGCAAACTATTAATAAAAGGGTTCAGGGTAGTTCGGGTGGAAGAAACGGGTTTGGTGGAGCATGGTCAATTTTTTTGTTAACATCCCATGAATAATAATAATATGGAAATTTATTAATTAAATTTATATTAATAATAAAGCATACTAGTAATAATATAAGTTAATTAGAATTAGATTATAAAAAAAATTACATTAAAAAATTGTATGCTCGTGAAGTTCATATAAATTAATTTTTTGTGAGAATAATAAGAATTAAATTTAGATTAATATAAATTAATTAGATTTAGATTATATAAAAAATTACATTAAAAAATTGTAATTTAGGTTCAGGGTCACTCGGGTGGGTAGAACCGGTCGGGTGGATTTTGGTTTAGTTTTGGATTTTTCCTAACATGTGGGACCCAAAAATCTGATGTGGCACCGGAAAATCTGCCACGTCAGCGATTTTTGCGGGATTCTGGCCGGACGAACGAAACAGGTCGAACGGAGGGATGAAAAGAGGCCAAAAACCTACACGAGGATGAAATCCAACTTTGAGGCCTTACACAGGGACCAAAAAACGCTTTAATCCAATCATAACCAAACTAAGGTCCAAAATAAAAAAATTAAAAACTAAGTGGCTAAAATCAATATAATTGCTAAACTAGGGGGCGAAAATAAGTATTAAGCCGAAATCCTTATGACATCAATTCATAAATAGTAAGTTTGAGATTAGGAAAATAAAATAAGGATGGAAAATCCTTATGTCATCAATTCATAAACAGTAAGTTTGAAATTAGGAAAATAAAATAAAATTTCAGAGCCAATATAAAACCCAACTCAGCGTGTTCAGGTGGTACATTGTGTATATCTAGGGGGATTTTTCTCTTTTATGATGTGCCAAAAGGAGATAATCACTGACTAATAATTTGGTTTATGTGTTTCCATTTTTCTACATCAATAATACATCAAATTTCTTTACAATGCGACTATTCCAATGTCCTTCTTTGTTATGATTATATATCTTGTTTTTGTTTGCCTTGTTGGTAAAATTTCCTTGAATAGCACCTCATTCACACTCTTTTCTTCCTTTGTATATATAAATCTGATCTTCAAAATGCTCTGATCTGGTCTGCGGGGATGGTGCTATTCTGTACCTTTTCCAAAATTGTAAATTCACAGTTGTTTAAACGTATATAATTTGAAGATACATCAGGAATTTGCATAAATTCTTATTCCTATCCTGAATCTATCTTCTCAAGATGGCTTCAACCTTATTTTTAACAGATGTACCCACAGAAATCTTATTTTTGATAGGAAATTTATTGCATGGAACTTAGATAGAAAATAACACTGAAAACCTGCCACACTTACTTATCAAGCCTGCCCTCCCAGATTACTTTGTTTATTAAACTATCGAAAGAATAAAAAACGAATATACGAGAATTTTGGGTACATAAATAGATAAGATCACGGTTCAACACAAGGAATGCTTGTTTATACCAAAAAAAAAAACGCAAGGAATGCTTGTTACAAATGGTCGGTCAGTAATCTGTAACAGAAAAAGCATCAATTATTTGAGTAGACACTTCAATTTCACAAAGGACAATACTGATTGATTAAAGAAAAAAAAAAACTCTCTTGGTCCTGTCGAGATAACTAAATCTCTACAATGACTAAATACTATTACTTTTGAAGCAGATGGATAAGAACTTTTGCAAAAATACAAATAACATATAAAAAGTATAGAAAATTTATTCAGAAATATTTTTCCTTTTCTCCATATATATCCCCATATGATTTTTTTTTTTTAAGGAAAATCTCCATATCAATTTAAGAAGAGAAATGTACAGGGAATTTGTAACAGCCCGGGTAAAAATTTGGATTTTTACCGGGACTGTAAAAGTCGTTATACAGTGATTTATTGAATGAATTAATCTTAGGTAATTAATTCAACGTAAATCGAGCGTCGTTTTCCGAAACCGACATTTTTCCCGCGCTATTAAATTTTCTGTGGATTTTACGGACCAAAGTTGGTATTTTTCAGGTCCCGAAATCCTCAGAAAAATCACACCAGAAATATAACTAAGGTTGTATATCAGTTATTTTCTGGTCTGGACGGTACACGGCTACCCTGCATGTTTGAGTTTGGCCCCGCCTCTTCCTATGACGCCCGTGCCTTACCTTTCCTCTGTGTCGCCCGCGCACCCAGCTTTTTCCTGCTTAATAAAGTCATGTCTCCTGCAAAAAACTCAAAACAAACAAACAAACACCACACCAACCGCCGGCCGCCGGCCGCCACCACCAACACCACCAGCAACCACCCACACCCCACCCCCACCTTTTTCTTCCTCTTTTCACGCCACCACCTAAGACCATCACTGGCACCGGACCACCTGCAACCCCGACGCCACCATCTCCTCTCTCTTTTTTCCTTCTCCTCCTCCTCGCTTTCGTCGGCGTCGAGGCAAGCCGCCGCCCCTGCTGCATCACCTCGCTACCCGACGAGCCACCCCCTTCTGCTCGTCGCCGAAGCACCACCACCGGTCGCGACGCCCCCACACCATCGCCGCTCTGCTCGCCGTTCCCTGTAGTCACCGCTGCGTCTCCACCGCCACGCAACGCCGATGACGAGTTCGTCTCTGCCGACGAACGACTGCAGCCGTACCGACAGCACGCGAATTCCGCCTCCTTCTCCGCGTCAACCCCCAGTCGTTGCCTTCACCACACCTGCAGGAAGCTCGTGCCATCGTCCTCCCCACGTTGCGCCGCTTCCGAGCTCCCTTTCCTCGCCGCGCCGCCGTCGGTCTGCCAAGGTGAGAAGATGCGGGTTGAAGACAACCCTTCTGATCGGGCGGGTCGACCCGAAAGTAGTGGGTTTGACCCGGTTTTGGTTAGGGCTTGATCTGGGTTGAGATGTTTCGGGCTGGGCTATGCAGCTGGATCTGCTACGTGGGCCTGTGCCTGGGCTCGTGGTTGGGGCCTGGGCTTGCAACTGTGCAAGAGTCTAGGCTGGCACTATTTGGCCCAGTCCGAAAATAAAACAAAATAATAAAAAAAAGGAATGTATTTATATAATAAAATATATAACCCTGGAAAAAAAATATAGCTTATATAAATTATATTTTCTGGAAATAATTATTTTGCTATACCTAGTATATGGTTATGTTTTAGAAAATAATTACTTAGAGATATTATTTTGGAAAATTAAGGTGTTATGTTATGGTTATTTTAATAATAATATGGTAAATATGAGTTATAGTATTTTTGGAAAATATATATATATGAAGTATATGAATATGTTTTACTAGAAAAATATAAAATGAAATCACTAACATTATTTTGAGAAAATGTAATTATAATATGAATTTCCTTTGAAAAATTATTATAAGAGTAAATAATTTTAGAAAAGAGGTATTTATACTATGAAAATGTTTTGGAAATAAATATGGTATTGTATATTTTGGGGAATATTTCACTAAGTATGTATAATAACACCTTTTTGAAAAATAATAATAATAATAAATAATAATATTTGGTAATTACATATATTGGCAAGAATAATAATTTTATGGAGATAATGACGTATAACCAAGGGAGGTTTAATTTACAATTTATGGCATCATAGCATACCGATTATGTGCATTTATGTGAGCATGTTGTTTTGTTGTATAGGTTTTGATATCGGGCAGTTTCCCGAGGAGCCGGCTTTGGACCGGTTGATGTCTTTAGAGTTGAGTAATCGGCTAAGGTGAGGATGGATTTCCTTCGATATGTGCCTATATTACTCGGTTGTTGTGTTTGATGATTGTTGCACTGTTGAGTGTTGCATTTGCTGTGGTTTGATTCGGGATGTTTATCCCAGTGCCTTGATTGAGTTTTGGGATGTTTATCCCTGTGTCGTTTGGGTATAAAGAATAATGAATTATATAATAAAATGTGATAAGAATGTCGATCCTTGGTTTGGATTGGGATGTCTATCCCGGTGTTTTGTTAGGGATGTTGATTCCTGGGATTTGGATTCTAGATAATGATGATATAATTGTCACGTGGTAAGTAGTGGTACGACTCGATGGTTTCAGACTCTTTTGTGGTGGCCATGATCTGGGTTACTTGTGATAAGCATGTCTATGCTTGGGATGTCTATCCCGTGATTATATTTGGGATGTCTATCCTTGGGTTACTATTTTGGGATGTCGATCCCTGGGCTCTCTTGGTTTTGATCTGGCACCCGAAATATGTTGAGAACTAGGTCTGACCCCTAGCTTATCCGTGACGGGGCTCGAAAATATAAATTGGAAATTGGATTTTTGTGTAAGTCTTTTTGGTCTTGGACCAGTTTTTGGTCGAGTCTTTTGGATTGGTATATTTTGGCTGTTGTGCCTGTTTTCGACCTTGAGTAATTTATAGTGTTGCATATTGATTGTCTATCCATGGTTGGTGGGCACTTCGGCTTACCCCTCACCTGCGGGCTTTCATCCCGCAGGTTGAGTTATTTGTGGTTCAGGTGTGATGCATCCCAGACAAGCTGCGGCGTTATCCCTCGGACAGGACTCGGATCCATTAGTTTGCATCAGGTTTTGCATATGTTGATATTGAGATTAAATTTGCTTCCGCTGTGCTATATTTTGGGTCCCCGGGTTCGGGTGACGTGTATTGATGTTGGGTCGATGTTACTGTTATTTACATTGTTTGTGCCACGTGTCAGCACTGTTGTCCTGTATATATTGTGAGTCGGGTAACTAGAGGTTGGGTCGTTTCATTTTTTGTAGCGGAGCGGGCGGTAGGTCCTTGGGTGATTGTTTGCTTATTGGTTGTGCATAGCTCGCTCCATATGTTTATTATTTTGTATTTTTGTCATTTAGTTAGTACATGATGGATCCAGTCGAGGGACGCCAGCTTGCCACAGATCATTCACATAAGAGGTAATTGATTCCATAAACATGCAGAAACATAAATATTATTATTATTACTAATACTATTACATTGTAATTATTATTAAAATTATTCATCTTCTTGGTACAACGTTGACCCAGAAGCTATTGGGGTCATTGTTAATATTGACCCTGACGCTATCGTTCCACGAGAACCACATGCCGCCCTTGTTGTTCTAGCCAGAAAGCTCGAACCGGTTTGCTGGAGGGAACCGAAGTGGGATGACACCGTGATCGTCTTCAGGCCGCCACTGGGTCTCCGTGAGTAGAACCATGTTGGGCTTGTACTGGTTCTTCAGATCCCTCAGGGTATGCGAGAACTCCTGAGAACGCCTAGCGATTCCTCTGCAGTTCCACACCAGTAGACGGGCCTTTGGCCAAGTTGGAGGTAACCGAGTCACTCTGGGCATGCTCTGGGCAGTCATCGAGAGCTGGTAGTAGGTGCCTTGGTCCAGGTAATGGCAAGTGGGCTCTAGGTTGAATTCCTGAAGTCTTTCAGAAATAAAAAACATGACAGAATTGGCCGAGCCATAGAAGGAGGTCCTCAAGGTGCTTTGGTCCTCTAGGAAAAGCGTCTCTTCCATGGGAGTGACAAAGAACCTCGACGAGTAGAGTTCGTCGACGAAGACCAGACAAGGCATCCTGCAGAGCTCGTTCGGTAGTTCCTCTGGACGTTCGTTGATCAGGCTGTAGGCCAGCCGGTTTCTTCTGCCTCGAGAGGCACCCTCGACGAAAAAGACAGACGATGGAGCAGGCATGCTGTCTCGACGCGTTGTGTTTTACTCTTTTTGAACGTTGTGATTTCTTTCAGATGCTTTGTGGTTTTTGCTTACCGTTGTTTTTCCTTTTATAGAAAAAAATGTTTACCTGTTTCTCAAAGAATAGACCCCACCTGTTCCCCAAAAAAAATAAAAAAAAAAAGAAAAGAAATTGAACGAAATAGAAAAGAAAAGAAAAAAAGAAACAGTAAAAAAAAAAGAAAGGGAAAAAAAAAGAAGAGATGGAAATGAAAAAAAAAGGAAGAAAAAGAAAAAAAAAGAAAAAAAAGTTGAGAAAAAAAAAGCCAAAGAAAAAAGAAAAAGGAAAAAAAGAAAAAACAAAAATAAAACAAAAATAAAATATTTTTCGGGGATAGGAAAAGTAGATTCTTTTCTCAAAACTCCAAACCGTTTTCATTCTTCAAGGTGTTGCTATTTGAAAATTTTGTCGTTCCCTCATTTATTGCTTCATCACATTGTGTGTTTTGGGCTACAAACGCAAGTGTTTTTCGGCTCTTCTTTATCTCACAATTTTCTTTCACTCTGGCTATCTTGGCGTTTCTTTTATAGTATTTTTTTCTATATTTTCTACATCTTTTATCACATGCGTCTGTGACAGTTGTGGCTAGATTGATGGGACCGTACCTCGGGTAGAGTGCATGTGCGACAAGGATACACCTGTTTGGACATCATGGAGGGATACGATATCTGGAAGACATTTTTGGCTTGTGGACAGGTGGAGAACATTTCTTTCGAGGGACACAGGACGTTCTCGTGATCATCACTTTGCGAGTTAACGGACGTCTTTCCACAAGGAGAACCGATATCTCCGTCGGCTATACGAGTTGTTTTTTTTGGGTTCGAGGACCTATACGACCGATCTAGAGCGTCGAACATGAAAACATATTTTGTCTTAACTTCTTTATGTTTTGGTTTTGTTAAACGAGTTTTGTTTTTAGCTTCTTTATGTTTGATTTTATATCCTTATTGTTGATTTTTTCTCTGCTTTGAGAAGTTTTATTTTTCTGTTTAACATGAGATTTCGTAACATAAGAGTTTTGATTTAAAAAAAAAGCTTGTTTTATTTATTTAATAACGTTTTTACAACAGAGAAGAAGTACTCTATTGAGTTACATGCTTCTCTAGGTCTTTTACAAGTTTTTGGATGCTTTTCATGTGAGGAAAGATTTTCGCACATGCCAATTCTATCTGCATCACCGCCGAGCTGACCTTCTTCAGTGAAGTGTTCAGTTGCGTCAGTGTCTGCAGTGGGGTATCGCTGGGAGCAGTTGCCTTGCCCTTCCTATCCTCAGCTTTCTTGTTGGCACGCTTCTTTCACTGTTTTGGGGAGACCACCATATCATCCTTCAGACTGATGGTGTTTGTCTTGAACCGCTTCTTGGGAGATTCTTCATCGGAGCTTGTCGGGAAAGCAGTACCACCGATATAGCTGTTATCCTCGGAATCTGAGGTGGTTCTTGTTCTTAGTGGAGAGTCCATGGCTGAAAGTGAGTTCTCAGTTATGAGGTTCGGTTTATATAAGCGGAGGAGATGTCGCTTAAGGGTATAAGCGGTATCTCGTGTTGAGTTTGGACACCTGGCAGAGTGTGCCAGAAGCTTATCGTGGTAGGACCCACGGATAAGACGGAATTTCGAGGACGAAATTCTTTTTAAGGTGGGCAGAATGTAACAACCCGGGTAAAAATTTGGATTTTTACCGGGACTGTAAAAGTCGTTATACAGTGATTTACTGAATGAATTAATCTTGGGTAATTAATTCAAGGTAAATCGAGCGTCGTTTTTTGAAACCGAGGTTTTTCCCGCGCTTGTGATTTTTCCGTGGATTTTACGGACCAAAGTTGGTATTTTTCGGGTCCCGGAATCCTCAGGAAAATCACACCAGAAATATAACTAAGGTGGTATATCAGTTATTTTCTGGTCCGGACGGTACACGGCTTACCTACATGTTTGAGTTTGGCGCCGCCTCTTCCTGTAACGCCCGTGCCTTACCTTTCTTCTGTGTCGCCCGTGCACTCAGCTTTTTCCTGCTTCATAAACTCATGTCTCCTGCAAAAAACTCAAAACAAACAAACAAACACCACACCAACCGCCAGCCGCCACCACCAGCAACCACCCACACCCACACCCCCACCTTCTTCTTCCTCTTTTCACGCCACCACCCGAGACCATCACTGCCACCGGACCACCTGCAACCCCGACACCACCATCTCCTCTCTCTCTTTTCCTTCTCCTCCTCCTCGCTTCCGTCGCCGTCGAGGCAAGCCGCCGCCCCTGCTGCATCACCTCGCTACCCGACGAGCCACCCCCCCTTCTGGTCGTCGCCGAAGCACCACCACCGGTTGCGACGCCCCCACACCATCGCCGCTCTGCTCGCCGTTCCCTGCAGTCACCGCCGCGTCTCCACCGCCACGCAACGCCGATGATGAGTTCGTCTTTCCCGATGAACGACTGCAGCCGTACCCGACAGCACAACGACGCCGCCTCCTTCTCCGCGTCACCCCCCTCCCCCCCCAGTCGCTGCCTTCGCCACACCTGCAGGAAGCTTGCGCCTTCATCCTCCCCACGTCGCGCCGCTTCCGAGCTCCCCTTCCTCGCCGCGCCACCGTTGGTTTGCCAAGGTGAGAAGACGCGGGTTGAAGACAACCCATCTGATCGGGCGGGTCGACCCGAGAGCAGTGGGTTTGACCCCATTTTGGTTAGGGCTTGATCTGGGCTGAGATGTTTCGGGCCGGGCTGTCCAGCTGGATCTGCTACGTGGGCCTGTGCCTGGGCTCGTGGTTAGGGCCTGGGCTTGGCACTGTGCAAGGGTCTGGGCTGGCACTATTTGGCCCAGTCCGAAAATAAAAAAATAATAAGAATATAAAGTGGAGTATATTTATATAATAAAATATATAACCCTGAAAACAATATAGCTTATATAAATTATATTTTCTAGAAATAATTACTTTGGTATACCTAGTATATGGTTATGTTTTAGAAAATAATTACTTAGACATATTATTTTGAAAAATTAAGGTAATTATGTTATGGTTATTTTAATAATAATATGGTAAATATGAGTTATAGTATTTTGGAAAATATATATATGAAGTATATGAATATTTTTTACTGGAAAAAAATAAAATAAAATCACTAACAGTATTTTGAGAAAATATAATTATAATATGAATTTCCTTTGAAAAATTATTATAAGAGTAAACAATTTTAGAAAAGGGGTATTTATACTATGAAAATATTTTGGAAATAAATATGGTATTGTATATTTTGGGGAATATTTCACTAAGTATATATAATAATACCTTTTTGAAAAAAATAATAATAAATAATAGTATTTGTAATTATATAAATTGGCAAGAATAATAATTTTATGGAGATGATGACGTATAACCAAGGGAGGTTTAATTTACAATTTATGGCATCATAGCATACCGATTATGTGCATTTATGTGAGCATGTTGTTTTGTTGTATAGGTTTTGATATCGGGCAGTTTCGCGAGGAGCCGGCTTTGGACCGGTTGATGTCTTCAGAGCTGAGTACTCGGCTAAGGTGAGGATGGATTTCCTTCGATATGTGCCTATATTACTCGGTTGTTGTGTTTGATGATTGTTGCACTGTTGAGTGTTGCATTTGCTGTAGTTTGATTCGGGATGTTTATCCCAGTGCCTTGATTGAGTTTTGGGATGTTTATCCCTGTGTCTTTTTGGTATAAAGAATATTGAATTAAATAATAAAATGTGATAAGGATGTCTATCCTTGGTTTGGATTGGGATGTCTATCCCGGTGTTTTGTTAGGAATGTTGATCCTTGGGATTTGGATTCTGGATAATAATGATATAATTGTCACGTGGTAAGTAGTGGTACGACTCGATGGTTTCAGACTCTTTTGTGGTGGCCATGATCTGGGTTACTTGTGATAAGCATGTCTATGCTTGGGATGTCTATCCCGTGATTATATTTGGGATGTCTATCCCTAGGTTACTATTTTGGGATATCGATCCCTGGGCTCTCTTGGTTTTGATCTGGCACCCGAAATATGTTGAGAACTAGGTCTGACCCCTAGCTTATCCGTGACGGGGCCCGAAAATATAAATTGGAAATTGGATTTTTGTTTAAATCTTTTTAGTCTTGGACCAGTTTTGGGTCGAGTCTTTTGGATTGGTATATTTTGGCTGTTGTGCCTGTTTTCGACCTTGATTAATTTATAGTGTTGCATATTGATTGTCTATCCATGGTTGGTGGGCACTTCGGCTCACCCCTCACCTGCGGGCTTTCATCCCGTAGGTTGAGTTATTTGTGGTTCAGGTGTGATGCATCCCATACAGGCTGCGACATTATCTCTAGCACAAGACTCGGATCCAATAGTTTGCATCAGGTTTTGCATATGTTGATATTGAGATTAAATTTGCTTCCGCTGTGCTATATTTTGGGTCCCCGGGTTCGGGTGACGTGTTTTTTATATCGGGCCGATGGGCCGAATTTATGTGTCGATGTCCCTGAGATCGGGTGACGTGTAATGATGTTGGGCCGTTGTTACTGTTATTTACATTGTTTGTGCCACATGTCGGCACTGTTGTCCTGTATATACTGTGAGTCGGGTAATTAGAGGTTGGGTCGTTTCAGAATATTATAACCATCATATCACAAACAACATAAGTCCATAATTTGTACTAAGGATGGCAGCGGTGTCGGGATTATGCGGGTAGGGGAATCCCCGCGACTTAAAACTCTCCCCATCCCCATTCCCCGTGGCGGGGAAAATTTGGCCCCTATCCCCGCTCCCCGCACTCCCCACGAATCCTCGAGGATCCCCACGACTCAAATTATTTATTTTAAATATTTATAATTTTTACCACTTGAAAACTTGAAATTTATTTCTAAGCGGTTACAAAATACATATTAATGCTAGTGTCAATACAAAATATATAGTACTATCTAATACTACATATTACCATCAACAGATTCAAACATGATAAATTAAAATACAATAAACTAAGTGAATTAAAGTGAAATTATGGTATATATTATATTATCTTTTTACCTTCTTTGTTTTATATTTGAACAAAATGGCTAAAAATCCAAACTTGAAATATATATATATTTATATATGGAGTAACTGGAAGGGTAAAAATCGTTATTTTATATTTTTGAGGGTCCCTGCGGGGCGGGTACTGTGATCTCTATCCCCATCCCCAAATTAGTTTCGCGTTGAAAATCCTCCTCATCCCATCCCCACGGGTCAGTAATCATCCCCATCCCCGTCCCCACGGCAGGAAATCCTCACGGATCCCCTCGTTAATAGGGATTTTTGCCACCCCTAATCAGTACACATGCAAAAGAATTAATAAACAACTAATTATGTTATGGCAAAGTCGTTAGTTATAAGGTCAGCAAGAAAATGGCCTAAACTAGAGAATCAGTTTCGGGAGGTGTAGTCACCAAATGATTAGTTTTTGGCCTTCACCCGTAGAATAATCAAATTAGAGCTTAATAGACTATTAAATAAAATTAACAGAATCAAGAAGCATTTAGCCAGAGTCCAGATTAACCTCAAGCCAGGGATATGACATTAATATTTAATACCAACCTAAGATTAATTTAATTAACTTGCAGTAACATAGACATGCTTAATTTTTCTATTCTCAATCAAATTGCTATTTATCTAAACTCATCATATTTTTAAATGCATTCCACCATACGAACAGTAACTTTTGTCAAAGGATTCAGTTTTCACTTTTTTTGAGTTTTTGGTTCTGGATCCAAATGTAAAGAAAAAAAGAGGGTTGGGTTTAATTTTTTTTAGCTTTCTTTTTTTTTTGCATTTGCATTTGCATTTGCTTTATGAGCTGGCTTTCACATACATCAAAAAAATATTTTAAGAGTTTTTGGTTACAGTCAGTTATTTTTATACACTAGGTCTTCTACATGTGCGATGCACATGGTGTAGTATTATTTTTAAAAATTATCAATATGAAAAGTTTTATTTTTTCATAATTTAATTAAGATAATAATGTAAATACTAATGGTTAATAATAATATTCATCAATATAATAGGAAAATAATAACATTATTTAAAGAAAAAAATCATAAAAGATTATGTAAATATTAACTATAGTAAAGTATTATATAAGGTAGTAACAATAATATATTTGTCCTCTTTTCCAATACCAATTAAAATTCTTTCTTTTGTCATTCCTATATGTTCTTTTCATTTGCTTTATTTATCTTTATTGAGAATAAATAATCTTTGCCTTGACAATTGCTGAGCTTTTGAATGCACTGAAAAAATAAATAATTAAAATTTTCAGTAATTATTAAAATATGTTATTCAATTATCAAAGTGTATAAATTATTTTTCTTAGCATTCGAAATTATTATATAATCAGTTACATCCCAACAGTGATTTTGATAAATAATCTATTTTTTATCAGACATTTTTTACTTTTAAAATTGGTATTATTTTTTTCCTTTATTCTATCTTTCTCCTCTTCACTACAAATATTGATCATATTTATTTTTATTTTTTAGTTTGTGTACCATTTATGCCTTCAACAGAAATGTTTTACACAGTTGTTAATATTCTATTATTTTTTTTACATTTTTATTATTTATACAAAGTTATTATTTTTCGAATTATATACTTGCATGAATATTTTTAATCTATTAATTTCGCTTACCTGCATACAAATTTAATATCAATATATTTTTACTACCTTTTTAAATAAATAATTATTTTATTTAAAATTTATAATAATTATATAGTATTTATCTTTTTACTTTAATTTTCACTTATAAATCTTGCAGATTAACTTTTTCTGACATTTTAATCACTTATGTAAGTGTTATATTTATCAAAAATTGTTTTAAAATTTTTCTAAAAATTAATCATAAATTTTTGTCTTTACAAAAGATTTTTTAAACTTTTTCGTCCCAATTTCTTTCATTTTCTTAACGATTGAAAATTATATTTTTTATAAAACTTGAGAATACCATTATTTTGTAATAAATATTTATTATTTTCTATTTTAACACGCTCATATTTCATATTAATTTTAGGTTTACCTATAATAGTTTCCTGTAGGAATTTTTTTAATATTTTAATTCTTAGGGAGGTAAATTTTTTTATTTGTGACACCCCGGGGTCTATGAGGGCTCGAAGTGTACGCCGGTGCCGGGATAAGCACAGACAAGGAGTGGCTTCTGGCAGGCTTCTAGACGGAGGGGCACGGGAATGAACCGATCCACACCTGAATAGGGGAGATCCTGAGACTGTGTAGGGATGGGGCTGCACAGTTAGAGCGATTTCGAGGTTGTACAGGTATGGGACTGTACAATTGAGAGTAGCTTAAACGGTTTATGGGTACTAACAATATCAACAAGGTGCACCTACCTTTTCGATGCTCATTCTAGAAAAACTCCAAAGTTAAACGTGCTTAACTTGGAGCAATTCTAGGATGGGTGACCTCTTGGGAAGTTTTCCCCGGAAACGTGCGAGTGAGGACAAAGCATGTTGGAAAGGTCCCGTGTTGGTCTATAGTGACAGTCGACAAGCCGGGACGTTACAATATTACTTTAGAATATCATTGTATAAGGGTTTAAATTGTGTGAAATTTTTTTTCTATGAGTTAATCATTTATACTAATTATTTCTATTTCTATTTATTCTTAAAAATTTATTTTTTCTAATCACTTGTATTAACATCTTTGATTTATATCTTTTCTTTTCAAAAAAATTAATATTATTTAGCTTTTATAAAGATATTATTTTATATAAAAATTTAGATTAATTCTCAGTTAATTTTTTAAAGTCATTATAGTTCTTTCTATAATATTATAATGCCTAAATTTCTACGATATCTTCTTTAATGCCTGATAGAATTTTTTACGTATATGTTGGTTATTTGATTATCTTAGCATTATAGTATTCTGATTGGCATTTTCATAAAATATTAGAATTATTTAAAAATAGTAATTTTAACTTTAAAAAACAATTTCATTTTTAAGTTTTCTGCAATAAACTACATGAATAATATTCTAGCTCTTATTTTTTGTTCATATTTCTTTTATAAATTTGATGGTTATTTTAATATTTATTTTTATTTATTTTAAATTTTAAATTTAATTGTATAAAAAAATATTTTAATATGTTGATTTTTTTATAATTGTTATTTATTTTATAGTAAAAATTTTTATAATTAATTTTTATAAATGCTTATATTTTTATAATATCTCCTTTTCACGTCATTGATTTTACATATACATATTGATTATTTAATTATTTTCATATTATCCCTTGAGAGATTCATAATATATTAGAATTCTCGAAAAAAATAAAAAGAAATGATTTTTAGTTTTGTTGCTATATATTATGTTATTAGTATTCCATTTTTTACCTTTTTTCATACTTTTTATGTAAATTTTGTATTTACTTGAATATTTAGTGTCTTACAGTATTTTTTATTTTAAAAGGTTATTAGATTAAAAAATAAATTTACTATTTTGCGAAAACTTCGTTAGCCATTATGCTGAAATTATTACATATTAGAATCGCTTAATATAGTTTTTATTGCTAATTTGGTATGGCTTATATGTGTTCTACAAGTTGAGTATCCCTCGTGATAGGAATTTGTGCATCCCTATAAAATTAATACATATTAGAATTGCTTGATATGGTTTTAATTTCGTTCTCCGTTCTTCTTCTGTACGTTATTCTTTTTATATAGATTTTTTTTATATTTTTATATAATTAGTTTTTGTAATCTTTTGTCATTATGTTGTTGATAATAAGTATCTTTATCATTATTCTTCATTTTTTCAGTATTCTAATTTTCTTTGTGCAGTTATAGAGGATTATTATGATGAAATTCTGTAAAAAAAAATTATTGTAGGAGATTACATATTATTCATTAGTGCATGATCATTCATTATTTTTATTTGATATATTAGTGTTAAGTTATAATTATTTTTTGCAATCTTTAGTCATTATGTTGTTGATAATAAGTATCTTTGTCATTATTCTTCGTTCTTTGAGTATTCTAATTTTCTTTGTGCAATTATCGTTCTTTGAGTATTCTAATTTTCCTTGTGCAGTTATAGAAGAATATTATAGAGGATTATTATGATGAAATTCTGTAAAAAAAAAAAAATTGTAGGAGACTACATATCATTCATTAGTGTATGACCTGCCATTCATTATTTGTTATTTGTTATATTATTATTAAGTAGGGGTATTTTTGTTTTTCATTTTCGGTGCCCCTTTTTGTGAGTTTGTGCTTTTATATATATTATAGACAGAGATTATAATTAATGGCTTAAATATTCGGTGCCGCTTCTGATGTTCATGCTTCCACTTCTTTTTGTAAAAATCCTTCCACTCCTCAAAGTTCCAAAGCCACTGAACCATCAAACAAAAATCATGCTCGTGATCAAACCATGACTTGTCCCCAGCCATGTCCAGTTCCCAATCATCCGCATGCCCACTTGAACTTCGGCTACAATCCCCGCAACCTTGAACAAGTGAAACCCGTCGCTCATTGTGTAATCCCATGACTCCAAGCAACGTCCATATACTTGTATCTCGTCGCTCACCATAAAATCCTATGGCTTCAAGCAACGTCATTGAACCCATCTCTACCCCGAGAACGTGTCCGTCCACGTACCCTCACACCCGATGTAAGAACTGTCAAAGATCCTGCAGATCTTTGGAAGAAACTAAAAGAAATGTATGACCACCAGATGATGGTTATTCTCCCAAAAGCTCGTTATTAGTGTATGCATCTGAGGCTGCAAGATTTTAAATCTGTGCACGAATATAATTCAGTTATGTTCCAAACAAGTACTCAGATGAAACTGTATGGAGAAAATATTAATAGTGTTGATATGTTAGAAAAATATTCTCTACTTTGTTGTCCCAAAGGTGGCTAAGAGGGAAGGGTGAATTAGCCTTGCTGATTAAAATCAAATTTGTCGTCTCTAATGCCAAACTGTTTTTGTCTATGGATTTTGTGTTTAGGACTACTAATGAACACACTAATTGGAATGCTAAGAGAAAGGGTTAGAGATAATTTAACACAGGATTCATAGTGGTTCGCCACACAGGACTACCTCCACTCAAGGATCCCCCATTGAGATTTCTAACACACTCTATTAAGGTTTTTCACGGGTTCAACCAATAACCCCTTAGTACAAGTTTTTCTTTAGGCTCAACTCAAATCCTAATCATTCACCACAAAGCTTTTCCTAGCTTTGCCTTACATAAAACCCTCTGATACAAAATCCATTATTAAGTACAACAACTAAGAAAAGTTTTTCTCTCTCTCTTTTGCTTGACTTGAGCACTGCAAATGCAACTAACTTTACTTGAATTCAGAATCTCGGTTTAGTAGCTCTGAGTTTCTCCTTGAATCAGTCTTCCCTTATGTAGGCAAGATGGACGGTGTCAATTCAAATTGATTCATTACTGTGCCTTTTCATCCAACTGTTTTGTCTTTCGAGGTGCCAGAGTGTCAACGTTCATCTTCCCTGCTGTCCCTTTCACGTTCTGGCATGAGACACACCATTCAACAGCTTTTTGTCATTGATGTCATTGTTTAGCATAGTCCTAGGTTGGACCTAGGAGGTTTGAATCTTCTGATTTTTGATCTTTTTAAGGTAGCTTTTATCAAGGATTTAGAACCCAGAAATGATAGGATACTAGGCTGCTTGACCAATCCCCTTAGGGATTAAACAAATATGAGTGGCATGGGAGCTTGTTGTTGAAAGCGACCCATCAGGCCCACTAACACAAACTTCAAACCCACTCACTTCATCTTCAAAGAAATTTGGTCACGGATTGGGCACATTTGTGAGCTGTGATTCATGGTTAGATATAAAAGATGCTACACATAGGGTTGTCATAATCAAAACCTAGTTAGTGCATTTAACATATAATAATAATTGGTATATTGAATTGTATTTAAATGCATATTATAATAGCATAATTAATGTGTCAATTTAGTGCATGCATTATGTTAATAAACTCAATTAGTTAGCCTTAAGTATCTTACTAATCATCATCTGATTCACATACTTTTCGTGCATCAAATGTGCTCCTGTCGTAGCAATACTGTGAAGAAGTTTTCACGAAATTTTCGGATTTGATTTCTTGCCTCCTTGTATAGCTGAACAAAATAACAAGCTACTAATGTAAAATTAAGAATACTTTCTAATTGTCTTTGCTCCATTCCTTGAAGTGGACGCGACTGTATAATAATAATTTTGGTTATGGCCTTAGACATGCCATTGGTCAACATGCCGTATAACAAGGCATTTAGTAGAATTTTACTAAGTGTCCCTGAAGGACAATTCTAATATTGTTGAAACGACTTTCTTCAATATGATTATCATGATATCAACTTCCAAATAGATTAATTTCTGAATATTGTTGTTTATCTTGCTTACCCAAAAGGTATAAGAAATATATATCTTAAGATAAAAGTGAAAAAAAATTTAATTTTATTTCATGTTCAGCTTTATCATATTATTATTTATTATTATTCATATTTATAATTTACTTATATTTATTTTATATATTATATCTGTTAAATTTTTAATGTGAATATGAAACTATGGTTTCTATAGTAATGACTCTAGCACTTGTCCTGGAGACAATGCAATAACACATTCTGTATTTAATAAACGGAAATTATTTGTAAGTAGCATATGATAACACAAGTTTTGTTATGCTCTTGAAGAGAATAAATTTAAGCTCCAGAAGAGCAGAAGTTTTACTATAGATTAATATGCTCCGGAAGAGCACAAGTTTTAATATAGATTAATATGTTGGGGAAGAGCACAAGTTCTAGTAAGCTCTAGAAGAGCAAATGTTTACGCTCTGGAAGAGTATTAATTTTATTATACTCCAGAAGAGTAAAAATTTTCCTAATAATAATAATAATAAAAGGATATTTTATTCAAGTCTCAAAGGAATTTATTAATATTTATTTCAAACGGATATTACGTTGAGACAATAAGTGAAAGAAATATTGAATATCTCTATATCACAAAGGCTACTGCCGCAGGTGACAAACAAGTCGTGGAGAGATTACCTTGGTTATCCTTTAGATTGTACTATATAAATATTTGAGTCATTGAAAGTTATCATATCCAGTCTGAAGCTGGCACATAGCACATAGCAGCCTGAAGCTGGCAAATAAGTTTTCTTAAGTTACTAAAATAAATAGTTTGCACAGCCCGTAGCTGGAACCAACTCGAAGTTGGTTCGTGGATTTCTTGTTTGGTATGACCGGTTGGGCCATCCCAGATCAATAATGATGCGTAGAATTATTAAAAATTCATTTGGTCATTCATTGAAAAACTAGAAGTTTTTACAATTCAATGAATTTTTATGTGTTTGCTTGCTATGGAGGAAAATTAATTATTTGGCCTTCCTAAGGTTGGCCTAGAATCACCAGCAATTTTGGAAATAATTCAGGGACATGTATGCGGACTAATAAATCCGCCATGTTGACCATCTAGGTAATTTTATGATTTTAATCGATGCATCGACTAGATGGTCTAATGTGTGCTTATTAGATGTAATTTGGCATTTTGCATGCTTAGTTTTATGATTAAGCCAATTGCAGATACACTTCCCTATTTATTTTATAAGACTATATATGTCTTGATAATACTGGTGTATTCATTCAATATTTAATGTATATCATTGGAAATAGTAGCAGAACATCCTGTAGCTTATGTTCATACCCAAAACGTTCTAGGTGAATCGTCGGATTAAAGCGTTTTTTGGTTCTTGTGTAAGGCCTCAAAGTTGGAATTCATCCTCGTGTAGGATTTTGGCCTCGTTTCATCCCTCTGTTCGACCCTTTTGGTCTCTCCGGCCAGAATCCGGCGAAATTTGCTGACGTGGCAAGTTTTCCAGTGCCATGTCAGCTTTGTGAGTCCTACAAGTCAGGGTTTAACCCAAAACCGAACCAACTCCACCCGACCCATTTCTTCTACCCGGTTGATCCGGTTGGCAAATTTTAAATTTACAAAAAAATGCTTATTCCCAATTTTTTTTTGAATTTTTTATTTTTTTTGTGAACAACTTTTTAGTTTGAAATACCCAAACCATAATCCTTCCTCTTAAATTAATTTTTATGAAAGATTAAATTATCTAAAGGCCTTCCGAATCTTTTTTTCCTAAATATAGCTCCGTTGAAACATCCAAAATTTTTTCATTATCGAATATTAAAATGAAAAAATAAGCCAGCTCCAATTATCTCCATAATTTTCTATTATCTTCTCTTATCCAACAACATTTTTCTTAAAACAAGCAAATACAAAATAAATACTCGCTATCTACCAACAAAGAAAGAGGACAAAAAAAAAAACAGATGCAAAGCCACCAGAGAGGGCCGAAACACACCAAACGACGTCGTCCATTTCATCTTCTTCTCCTCACTACCGGTCCACCTCCACCGAAGCCAACACCACCACACACGCCACCACCTCTGCAACCACCTTCCCCGCGTTGCTCCAGTCCTTGTCGCCTCCTCTCCGCGAGCTGCAACCACCACTGCTAGGATGGGTTCATCGAGTCCCATCTCAAATCGCTGCAACAGCTCTCTAAATTGATGGCAACAAATCCGCAGGAGAGAAGGCACTTTTAGGATGCGAAACGTAGAGGAGAGCCACGTGAGCGAGGACGCGGTGTTTGTTGAGGATCTATTGGTTGTCGGTGTTGAGATTGGGGGGGTTAGGGCTATTATTGTGGGTGTCGACCAATTTTGCCCTCCATCGCACCGGACGGCCTCTGCTGCAACGAGATGTGCCGCCCTTGATAGTGGGTGTCTTTGCAAAATCGTCCACTCCTGCCGTGTACACTTCCGCCACGAGCCAACAACGCTTGGGTTGGGTTGTTTTGGTTGGTAGACACACTGTTTCCGCCGCCTCTGTTCCCTCGGTGTTCTTGGAGGAGGAAGCTATGTGTTTCTTGCCTTGGTTGCTGTTTGTGGTAGAGGAATGAGAGAGGGGACTGGAGACAGAAGGGGTGTTAGTGGTGACAATGGTGATAGGGCACCGATTAGGGATTGTGGGGAATGAGGGAAAGAATTTTTTTTTGAAATTAAAATATTAAAAATGTAAAAGTAACATATTTAATAAAATTGAAATACTAAATCCAATTTAAGATAATTGATTATTAACATAAATATGAGACAATCAAGGTTAATTAGAGTTAATGTTAATTTTTACCAAAATTTAAATTAATATATTAATTACGTGCCTAATATAGGATTTTTTAAATTATATTTCATATTTTAGTAAAAAAATAATATTACATATTCACTTGACGGGTCAATTGGGTGAGTGTACGGTTTGGGTTGATTCGGGTCAGGTTGAACCCTGACATGTAGGACCCAAAAATCTGATGTGGCACCGGAAAATGTGCCACATCAGCGATTTTCGTCGGATTCTACCGGAGAGACCAAAAGGGTCGAACAGAGGGATGAAAAGAGGCCAAAATCCTACACGAGGATGAATTCTAACTTTGAGGCCTTACAGAGGGACAAAAAAACGCTTTAATCCGTGAATCGTCTATTGACTATTTCCAATTAATTGCAAGACCAGTGCTAATGAGAAATAAACTCCCCATTACTACTTGGGAAAATGCATTTTACATACAGCAACACTTGTGCGTATCAGGCCAACTATCATAAGATCTCCCTATTTAATTTGTTCTTGGTCAAGAACCTAATATCTCCCATCTTCGTACCTTTGGTTACGCACCAGTTGTTCCACCACAGGGAACTAAAGTGGATGCTCAAAGATGATTGGGAATATATGTTAGGTATGAATCGTCATCAATTATAAAATATTCGAAACCATCAATTGGAGATTTATTTATAGCAAAATTTGTTGGTTGCCACTTTACTTAAAATGTTTACCCAACATCAAAGGGAGAAAATAAGCAGCTAGATAAAGAGATTAAATGAAATTCTATACCATTATCTAGTTTTGATCCTCGAACAAATCAGTGTGAACCTGAAGTTCAAAAGATGATTCATTTGCAAAATTTAGTAAATCAATTGCCAGACGCATTTGCTAGAGTGACCAAATCCTATATACCAGCTGTAGATGCTCCTGTTAGAATTGATGTCCCTGAAGGACAACAAAAGAATGCAAATGAATTCAAAGCACACTAGAAGCGTGGCAGACCACTCGGTTCTAAAGATAAAAATTCTCGACAAAGAAAAAGGAGCAAAGATACAAGAAGGCCCCCAACAAGAAAATAAGACCTCTAGTAGAGGTTCGAATTGAAAATCCTCAAGAAGAGGTTCCTAACACAATTGATAAAATTCCAGAAGTAACTTAGGTACCTGAAATAAATAAAAAATAATGAGATCTACAACAATTAAACTGTTTCAGGAACAAGATGGAACTGGCGTGAAATAACCGTCGACGGAATTTTTCTTATAATATAGGGCTAAATATTATAGAAGAAAATGAGGATCATGAACCTACATCTATTGAAAAAAGTAGGCACGAAAATGATTGGCCAAAGTGAAGAGACACAATTAAGGTTGAGTTAGACTCGCATATAAAGGGAGATGTTTTCTGGACCTGTAGTCCGTACAACATATAGTGTAAAACCGGTCGGTTATAAGTAGGTATTTTTGTGAAAAAAAAGGGAAATGAAGAAAATATAACTGTGAGACATAAAGCACAGCCTATCGCACAATATTTTATCCAACGACCTGGTATTGATTACGAGGAGACATACTCCCCTGTGGTGGAATGCAATTACTTTTGAGTATTTGATAAGTCTGGCAGTACATGAAAAATTTGAAATACATAAAATGGATGTTGTTATAGCCTATCTCCATGGATCCATAAGTCATGACATACACATGAGAATCCCTGAAGGATTCAAGTTTCCTGAAGTAACTAATTTCTGGGTTATATACTCAATTGAACTAAATAGAGCTTTAGATGTTTTAAACCAATTTCTGTATAACTAGCATAATCATTCTTGCATATATTTGTTAAATACTTTGTGTATTATTTAAGTGATATATGTGTGAATTTATTATTACCATTTATGATTAGATATTGTTGTAGTATTTTCATCTATATGTGAATTTTTTATTATTTTTATTTGTGATTTAAATATTATTGGAACTCCCGAAGAAGTTTTCCAAAATTGTGCTATGCTTTAAAAAAAAAGCTTGAGAAGGAAAATCTGGAAAAGATTAGATTGGTCCTAAAGTACCATAGCACAGTGCAATTTATCTTGCTAGTAACATAAAGTCTGAAGCTTTTACCATAAACTTATTAGCAAGATATAAATTTGCTCTAAATTAGAATATAATGAAATATATAAATACATATTTTATTATATTGGCATATGGAATTATTTTAACCTTGTGAGGCCAAGGTGCATATAGTTGGTTTTGCAGATGTAGGTCATTTTTTTTTATCCACATAAAGCATAGGAAGATATATAAAGTATCCTGGCGACCACAAAACAAAGTTTCATTTTTATCTCTTCAAATAATGCAGAAATTATAGCCATACATGAAGTAAGTCGAGAATGTGCTTGGCTAAGATCGATGATGCTGCATATTCAAGATTCATGTAGATTAGATGGCGAGGAAGATGCTTCAACAACAATTCATGAAGATAATACTAGCTGCATTGCCCAATTGAAGGGAGGAAACATCAAAGATCCGTTCAAGTGATAATCTGACAGATTTATTTACAAAATCAGTTCCTACTACAATTTTTGAAAAGTTAATGAAGAAGATTGGTTTATGGCGGGTTCGAGATATCAAGGGATGCCAAAATCAAGGGGAGTAGAATATGTAGGCCCAAAAAAGCTAAGAATGGGGGGTTGAATTAACCTCTAACAAAAATTTTGTACGTCAACTCAAACAAAAATTTTCGCACTATACTAGACAGAATTTGTATATGAGCATAAACCAAAATCTAAGTGAACAAAGCAATAAGGACGAAAATTGAAGGAAGCAAACGCACAAGAATTAACACAAGAATTTAGAGTGGTTCCCCCTAAATCCTATGGGTACATCCACTACTCAAGGCTCTTTCTTGAGATTTACCAAATCTACTATATGATTTTCTCCAAGGTACCCAACATTTTACAACGAAGCTTTTTCAAAAGATTAAGCTCAAACCTTCACAAGAGTTTTCCCAAGGCTCACTCTCTAACCTAGGATTTTACAAGGCTCAACCCAAACCTATACAAGAATTTTTTAGGGCTCACTCTCTAACCTATACCCAAAGCTTTTTCAAAGGCTCAAGCTTCAAACCTATTCAACCCCTCAAGTAAAGTTTTCCCAATCCTACTCAAGGTATGATTTTCCAACAACCAAAGAGTGACTCATTCTTTATTAATAAAATTTAAGCCCAAAGATATTCCAAAGGTACTAAGCTCAAGAAGAAAGAATTAAACCCCTCAACAATTTCACTAATCAAGCTCTAATATCTCAATGGTTTATAAGAACTTAAGCAAGCTTCAAAATGGTGTAAGTAAAGTTGTATTGGCTTGTTTTCCAGTCTATTTTGACGAAGGAAGAGTCATTTTATACTTCCTTGAAGTGTGTCTAACGTTTATAATTTTGCAAGCTGAAGGAAGAGTCAAGAAAAAAGTCTCTTTGAGTTGGTGGATAGTGGGTTTTGAGAAGAGCTAACAACCCCTAAAGATTTCCACCAATCTTGTTGCTCCAAATCACCACACCAAAAATACCAAGAAGTATATCTTATCTTGACTTGGACTCTTCAATAAGACAAGAAAACAATCACTGGCCTTGTTTCCTTTGGTCTTGAAATATCAGAACTTTATATTTCTAAAAGATGAGGTTGGAGCATTTGAAAGTTGCACAGTATAAATGGCCAAAGGTAGAAGAAGACAACAAAAAGAAATGACCGTTATGCTTTTCTCGTATTTGCATCAGGAAGGAAAAAAGCACATGTATGCTTCCTTGTCAAAACGATGTCATCCCACTAAAAGAACAAAGATCTAGGGCTTGATGCATGAAAGAGTTAAAAGTGAGCCCAAACGAAACAATAAAGATTATAGTGCACATAAGAATATTGGGCTAGAGCAAGTAAATAAATTTGATCCACAAAAAGAATTAAATGTTATACATATATAACCATTAAGCTGAAAGTAAAGTGGAGGCCCAACGTCAATAAATTTGTGTATAACCTATTGAAACTGTGAACTATATATATCAGTGAGCTGTTAAACATAGCACATTATTTTGACAACATAAAAAAAACGTTACTGATATAGGCAAGCATAACGATCAGGTCATGAACCAACAAAATACGCATTATTTTTTTCTTCACCAAGTTTTTGTTCCACTGGGTTTTTCTTGGTAAGATTTTTAACGAGGCAGTTTTTTCCAATCTATTCTATCTAAGGTGCAATGACATTCAAGGGGAGTGTTATAAACAAATTATGTTGAATGTCATTGTTACCATCCAGTAAAACTCATTTTTACCATACCCGAATTTATCCCCAATAAAGTTTTTACCCCAACACCTAACATCCAATTGGATTCATCCCTTTGGCCATTTACCCTTCATAATTCTATTTGTCCTAATCTTAATACCATCTTCCTTTGTCTAATATCTTTTTGATTTTATCTTATAAAATTAATCATTCTTATTTGTTTTTTTCCTCCTATTTTTACCTATAAATACCCCTCCGTTCCTTAACATTCAAACACTTACAACCCATCATAAACTTCACTCTCTTCTCATTCCATACACCTCTCTTTCAATCTCCTTTCATTATTACTAAAGTTGTATTATTCCATCAAGGTTGTATTATCACCTTAATCAATCTTGTAGTACTCCATCAAGAGTGAATTTCATCCCCCAATTTTATAACATATTACATGTTTTAAAACTTATTATTTTTTCTCCATCTTTTACAAAGTTTCAACCGCTCTCTAATAATACACATCACACCCACCAAAAATGGGAAAACCTCTTCCGGGGTTCTATAATTTTGGGTCGCTTCTCAATTGAGTCCTACAACTTTAAAAATCCTTAATTGAGTCTTATTTCTTACATTAATGATACCAAATAAGTATTTTTATCCATTCTCAATGTAAAATTATAAAAAAAATTTCCCTTAATTACTTTTAAATATTCAATATGGTCCCTCTTATCATAATTTAATTTAATTAGGTCCTTAAATCCTAAAAACTATAAATTTTAAATTTTAAATCTTGATATTCTAAATCCTAAAAATGGATTTATAATTTTAAAACATAAAATCTTAAAATATAAAGCCAAAAACCCTAAATATTAAACATTAAAATCTAAAACTTTAAAATTTTAAATACTAGAATATGAACCTTGGAACCTTGTATACCACACTAAAACTCTTACTACTAAACCTTAAAATCTTAATCCTTAACACCTAAATTATAAACCCTAAATACTAAACTCTAAAATAATCTAGTATTTAAGATTTTAAACCTTAGGTTTATGTTTAGGATTTAGTACTTAAAAATTTTAATATTTAGGATAGAGAATTAGGTTTAAAATTTGGCAAAATAGGATTTATTATTTAAGATTCATGTTAAAAATTTTAAAACTTAAAATTTAGTAAAATAGGATTTATTATTTAATATTTAATATTTTATGATTTAATATTTTAAAATTTAAAATTTAATGTTTGCGATTTTAGGCTTTATAGTTTACTATTTTAGGTTTTAAGATTAGAATTTAGTGTTTAGGGTTTCCAATTTTAGGCCCTTTATAAATTTTTTTATTTAAGGACTTAATTAATTTAAATTATGATAAATAGGAGTATTAGAAACATTTAAAATCATTTGAGGGATCAAAAATTTTCAATTTAACATCTAAAATTGACAAAAAGATTTATTTAATATAACAAATGAAAGAAATAGGACTTGTGTGATAACCCGTATAATCGAGGCTGAAAGTGTTTACTTGATGAGGAAAGGTGCTGGGATGAGAGTTGGTTTTAGTTGGCTTCAGTTGGCTAACCTTTGGTTCCAATTGGCTAGCCATTGGCACGATTGGATTGATTAACGAGTGATTAGTCTTAATCGTGGATTAGCGTGTGTGTTAAGTGGTTGGGAAACTAAGTGAGGGTTTAGTGTGGGCTAACTAAGGACAAGTTGGCTTGGTGCTGCTGGTTAGAAAGTAAGCACGAGGTGCCAGCTGCTTGGGCAAGGTGGCAGATTTTGGTGCCAAGGCAGCAAGTGGCTGCTTAGTCACCTGCTTGCCTTAGCCTAATCTGCCCAAGCAAGTGTCTCACCCCTCATTTGTGTCAAAAACGTGGGGAAGACTCAGGAGAGAAGGACTAATCCATTCTCAAGGTTTCCCAAGACTTTCACACACAAAAGAAGAGGGGTAAGTAGCTGGGTTCAGATTCAAGCATGTTTTGGTGCCAACTAGCTTGCCTAGTGTGTTGTTGACTTGGACAGTGCACCGATTTGACTTTGTGTGGAATATGTGACATTGTTGTTGGATGCTGGCATGTGGAAGAATAGTATTTCAGGTTAGGGGCGTTGGTTGGTGAAGTTGAGGCATCATTGGCCCGCAGGAGGCCAATTGGTGCGCCTGGTGTGCAAAATTACTCATACTGGTGCCAGTTGGTCCTTCCAGTACCTGATAGGCTTGGACAGGGCAACTTGATGGCTTTCAGGTCTAACAAGTGCTCAAATAAGTGTGCTAATGCACTAGGTTAGGGAAAATGCCTAGGGTTGGTGCGCCAATGCAAGCATTGGTGCCAACTGATTGGCCTAACTTGGCTAGTGGGTGTGTAGGCTAACTTGTGTGAGTTCCTACTTGATGCTTTATGTTGCTATGTCTTTTATTGATGGCTATTTGTGTGGTAGTTGCTAGAAAACCCAGGAGCACCAAAGGAAGGGGAAGGGCCTAGTGAGCCCTAAATTTGTGTAAGTTTGGCTGCATACTTGTGTGATGGCTGTGATGCTTATTGGCTTGGTGGATGATCCATTTTCCTATTGAGATGGCACCTATGGTGCAATTGAGATGTTTAATGATATGCCTTGGCTTGAGACGAGTCTGATATTCGGGTTGTGCATTCCATGCATCCCATTTGCATCATGACATTACATAAGATGGTATGAGATGATGGACCTTGCAGTGCACCTAGGCTACTCGGTCAATTGAAATGATGGTGGTGTTGTGCTTAGCGCCGTGCATGGTTCTGGTGGCCAATCGGTTATGCCTCGTACATGGGGCTGTGGGCTAGGAAGTAACACATATTGACAGGGCTACCAGACCGTGCAGGTAGGCTTGGTACAACTCCACGATAGCTTACCCGTAGGCTGATCATGGCGACCTGAGATGTTTGGTTTTTTTCTTTTTAGATGAAAAATGATATCTTATTGATAGATTAGAATAGAGAAAGAGTCATCAAAGGGATGACTTACCCTGCCTTGACCAGAGACTGATAAGACAAAGTTACATGTACATACAAAAACTTCTAAACCTAAACATATGAGGGTTTACAGATCGGCCCACACCAGGATAATACACTTTTAACATATAATAACACAGCCGACAAATCATAAACAAAATTAGGCTACTAGGATTTGAACCAAAACAAGGATTTAACCAGCACCAAGTCCAACATCCTATCCCAATCTACCTCCCTATCCTAAAAAATCTTTTTATTCCTTGCTAACCAAATGTTCCAGATGACTATAAAGAAAATTACCATCCAAGGGGCTCTAGCTCTGTTGGATCAAACCAACCCCATCCAATGAAAGACTAACTCCTCCAGGTTGCAAGGAGAAACCCATCTAACCCCCCACCAGCCGCATATTTTATTCCAAAGGCTCCACGAAAACTTGTATTGTACAAAGAGGTGATCGATTGTTTCAATCTCATCATGACAAAATACACACAGTGGGTGATCGCTTGAGAGAATATTCTTACGTAGCAGTATGCCCTTCACGGTGATCCCCTGCTGCAGAGCCATCCATAGGAAACACTGAATCTTCGGCGGTGCACATCTCAGCCATATCCACGTTTTACCACTTCTCTGAAAAAGAGTATTAAATAAAAACCAATATCCTGACTTAACTGAGTATTCCCCATTCTTATCATCTATCCACAGCCACTTATCAAAAACTCCATCACACAAAGATAAACACGACAAATTCCTTCTAAGCGACTCAAGCTCCTCACTTTCCTAAGAGTAAAGAATTCTTCTCCAGCCAAAGTTATAGTTCCATCTCCCATTCACAAGACTTAACATATCGGCAACCACACCATCAGGATTGGAGGAAATTGAAAATACTCTTGGATAAAGATCTTTCAGCGTTCCCCCTCCCTCACCCCTCCATTTATCCTTCCAAAATTTGCACATTTTCCGGTCTCTTATGTCCATACGAAGATTGCTATAGAACCCAATTGAACCACCACTATTGCTCTCCCCTGACTCTACAATTCGACTCCAAACAGGCGAAGCTCGTCCCTTATCAAAAGCTGGCCACGAACAATCTGACTCCAACCTACATACATTATTTACAATTTTAGCCCATAGAGGAGCCTGCACTGCTCGAGGATCTATATGGATAAATTTCCACATCCATTTGAACAAGAGACTTTGGTTTTTCACCAACAAGTTCTCAATTCCCAATCCCCTAAATCTTTAGGTTTGGCTATTTCCTTCGAAGCCACAAGGCACATTTTCTTCTTCTCCTCTGTCCCTTCCCATAAAAAAATTTCTTTACAACCTGACAATCTTTCTAGCCACACCCTTAGGGATCTTAAATAAAGATAGATAATAGATGGGGAGGTTACTAAGCACAGCTCTAATCAAGGTAACCCTCCCACCTAGAGAAAGAAATTTACCTTTCCAAGCCGCTAATCTGCCTTTAATTCTTGATAACATCGGATCCCAGGCCTTCTTCCTTAACATATTCTTCCCAATTGCGAGCCCAAGATAGGAGATAGGCAATTACTCTACCTTACTTAGAAGTAAAGCCGCCAGGTCCCGAACTCTTTGCTATGAAATATTAATTCCTACCACAGTGCTTTTGTGGAATTTAATACTAAGGCTAGATAGTAATTCAAAGCATCGCAGACACCTTCTTAAGTTTAATAAAGATGACTCCTCATCCGGGCAAAAGAATAACGTGTCATCCGCGAACTGAAGCAGAGATACCTCAATGTTGTTGATGCGTTCCACCTGAATTAATCCCTTACTCACAGCATGATTAACTAAACAATTTAGCTCCTCCACCACAATATTGAATAAAAAAGGAGAAAATGGATCTCCTTGCTTCAGTCCCCTAAAAGCAGTGAAATCGCCAGAAGGACAACCATTCAGTAAAACTGACAATTTGGGGTAACTAATACAACCCCAAATCCATTTTCTCCAAACTGCACCAAATCCCATCGCCTCTAATAAATCCATGAGAAAGTCCCACGATATAGAATCGAAGGCTTTCCTGAAATCAATCTTCCAAAGAACTACTTTTCTCCCACTTTTCTTTAATTGATGAACCAACTCAGAAGCCGATAGCACACAATCCAGGATCTGCCTGCCTCTAATAAAGGCATGTTGATTAATGCTGATCACGTCATGCATAACAGTCTTCATTCTTTCTGCAAGAACTTTCGCCACAATTTTGTAGAGGGAGTGAACAAGACAAATCGGACGAAAATTATTGAAATCGTCTGCATCAGTTTTCTTGGCTATTAAACAAATGAAACCACAATTAATACCTTTGGGTAGACGACCTGTCCTAAAGAAGTCATTGAGCAGGTCCATGAGATCTTCCTGGATTAAATCCCAAGCCCTTTTAAAAAAAATCATATTCAGCCTATCAGGGCCCGGCGATTTATTCCCATCACAATTTCAGATAACCCTTCTAACTTCCTCCTTATCCAAGTGTATCTCTAATAAGTCAGCGTGATCTTGAGAGATTCTGTTCACAGGGATGCCGCCCCATTTAAAGCCAGACTTGGGTGGACGATTAAATATCTTCCCAAAGTAAGATTTTGCAGCCCTTTTGATCACCATTGGTTCTTCCAATTCCTCCCCTTCAAATTTAATTTTGCTGATATAGTTCCTTCTCCCCCTGTTACATGCAATCATATGGAAGAATTTCGTATTTCTGTCCCCAAGTTTCAGCCATTTTACTCTTGATTTCTGTCTCTATAAGCATTCCTGTTGTTTTTGTCGCTTAAACAAATTTTCCTTCCAAGCCCCCATCTGAATCCTCTCTTCTTCATTCATAACCCGTGAGTCTGTTATTCTGTCCAGATCTGCAATCTTCATTTTCAAATCAGATATGTCCACATCGATATTCCTGAACTCACTTTTATTCCATTCACGCAGCAACCTTTTAACCACCCCTAGTCTCTTCACAAGGCAAAATCTGTTAGGGAATTGAGCACTGGCTTTGGACCACATATCCTTCAAGACATCATTAAACTTATCATTGGATAGCCAACAATTTAAGAACTTGAAAGGTCTTACTCCCCAATCTTTTTGCATCTGACCCAAAACGATCGGGCAGTGATCCGAACCATCCTTATCCTCAGCCCAAAGACGGATTGATGGAAACAAAGAGAACCAAACAGGATCAAAGAAAGCTCGGTCACGTTATGCATGTTGATTAATGCTGATCACGTCATGCATAACAGTCTTCATTCTTTCTGCAAGAACTTTCGCCACAATTTTGTAGAGGGAGTGAACAAGACAAATCGGACGAAAATTATTGAAATCGTCTGCATCAGTTTTCTTGGCTATTAAACAAATGAAACCACAATTAATACCTTTGGGTAGACGACCTGTCCTAAAGAAGTCATTGAGCAGGTCCATGAGATCTTCCTGGATTAAATCCCAAGCCCTTTTAAAAAAAATCATATTCAGCCTATCAGGGCCCGGCGATTTATTCCCATCACAATTTCAGATAACCCTTCTAACTTCCTCCTTATCCAAGTGTATCTCTAATAAGTCAGCGTGATCTTGAGAGATTCTGTTCACAGGGATGCCGCCCCATTTAAAGCCAGACTTGGGTGGACGATTAAATATCTTCCCAAAGTAAGATTTTGCAGCCCTTTTGATCACCATTGGTTCTTCCAATTCCTCCCCTTCAAATTTAATTTTGCTGATATAGTTCCTTCTCCCCCTGTTACATGCAATCATATGGAAGAATTTCGTATTTCTGTCCCCAAGTTTCAGCCATTTTACTCTTGATTTCTGTCTCTATAAGCATTCCTGTTGTTTTTGTCGCTTAAACAAATTTTCCTTCCAAGCCCCCATCTGAATCCTCTCTTCTTCATTCATAACCCGTGAGTCTGTTATTCTGTCCAGATCTGCAATCTTCATTTTCAAATCAGATATGTCCACATCGATATTCCTGAACTCACTTTTATTCCATTCACGCAGCAACCTTTTAACCACCCCTAGTCTCTTCACAAGGCAAAATCTGTTAGGGAATTGAGCACTGGCTTTGGACCACATATCCTTCAAGACATCATTAAACTTATCATTGGATAGCCAACAATTTAAGAACTTGAAAGGTCTTACTCCCCAATCTTTTTGCATCTGACCCAAAACGATCGGGCAGTGATCCGAACCATCCTTATCCTCAGCCCAAAGACGGATTGATGGAAACAAAGAGAACCAAACAGGATCAAAGAAAGCTCGGTCACGTTATGCATGTTGATTAATGCTGATCACGTCATGCATAACAGTCTTCATTCTTTCTGCAAGAACTTTCGCCACAATTTTGTAGAGGGAGTGAACAAGACAAATCGGACGAAAATTATTGAAATCGTCTGCATCAGTTTTCTTGGCTATTAAACAAATGAAACCACAATTAATACCTTTGGGTAGACGACCTGTCCTAAAGAAGTCATTGAGCAGGTCCATGAGATCTTCCTGGATTAAATCCCAAGCCCTTTTAAAAAAAATCATATTCAGCCTATCAGGGCCCGGCGATTTATTCCCATCACAATTTCAGATAACCCTTCTAACTTCCTCCTTATCCAAGTGTATCTCTAATAAGTCAGCGTGATCTTGAGAGATTCTGTTCACAGGGATGCCGCCCCATTTAAAGCCAGACTTGGGTGGACGATTAAATATCTTCCCAAAGTAAGATTTTGCAGCCCTTTTGATCACCATTGGTTCTTCCAATTCCTCCCCTTCAAATTTAATTTTGCTGATATAGTTCCTTCTCCCCCTGTTACATGCAATCATATGGAAGAATTTCGTATTTCTGTCCCCAAGTTTCAGCCATTTTACTCTTGATTTCTGTCTCTATAAGCATTCCTGTTGTTTTTGTCGCTTAAACAAATT
Organism: Turnera subulata; assembly: GCA_028386065.3. Classification (NCBI taxonomy): domain Eukaryota; kingdom Viridiplantae; phylum Streptophyta; class Magnoliopsida; order Malpighiales; family Passifloraceae; genus Turnera; species Turnera subulata. The sequence goes on along the minus strand of JAKUCV010004159.1, from coordinate 42,280 downwards.
TTCCTTCCAAGCCCCCATCTGAATCCTCTCTTCTTCATTCATAACCCGTGAGTCTGTTATTCTGTCCAGATCTGCAATCTTCATTTTCAAATCAGATATGTCCACATCGATATTCCTGAACTCACTTTTATTCCATTCACGCAGCAACCTTTTAACCACCCCTAGTCTCTTCACAAGGCAAAATCTGTTAGGGAATTGAGCACTGGCTTTGGACCACATATCCTTCAAGACATCATTAAACTTATCATTGGATAGCCAACAATTTAAGAACTTGAAAGGTCTTACTCCCCAATCTTTTTGCATCTGACCCAAAACGATCGGGCAGTGATCCGAACCATCCTTATCCTCAGCCCAAAGACGGATTGATGGAAACAAAGAGAACCAAACAGGATCAAAGAAAGCTCGGTCAATTTTACTCGCAGCCCTACAATTACCCCACATATATAATCTCCCCTGCAACTCAACTTCGCACAATTCATTAGAGAAATAAAATCCGCAAAAGCTCTAGCACCACGAGCACTAATTCTTCCGCTCAGTCGTTCTTTTGACTCGAGAATCTCATTAAAATCTCCTATCAGGAGCCACGGAACTGAGGAACCTCTTGCCAAAGTAGATAGCTCCTCCCAAAGATTGATTATGTCTTCCTCCGAGCTCGGCCCATAAACGCAGCAGATGCCAACATTAGAACTGCCGCTAATATGTCCCTCCACAGCGATCCAATGACTGCCAGAAGCTCTTCTATTCACTGAAAGAAAATCCACGTCCCATAGAAGGGTAAGACCCCTCGAGTTTCCTACAGCCCCAACAGACATATAGTCAAACATACCTCCATTCCAACATCGAGCAAAATCTATCATACTCCATCCCTCGCACTTCGTTTCACATAAGAATACAATTTTAGCTTTAACCTTTGCTATCAAATCTCTAACACTCTTCTGTTTGATACTCGATCCCACCCCTCTAATGTTCCAAGAGATCATAGAAAACATATAACAAAGCAGGCACACAGAAACTAACCCGTGATCAAGATCCACTACTGGGCGTCCCTAGCCTCGGCCTTGTCCTTCCCCTCCTTGTCAATTAATCCCTCCACAACAGATTCCAAAGCAGCCTTATCCCCTACAATCACCAGTCCCAATTGTTCACCGACCTCCAACGTCATCTGAGCCTCTCTCGACTTGAAGATAGAAGTCGCTTCCAACGAACATCTAACGCGGCAATTCCCTGTTTCAACGTCTCCATCTTGCGTGGAGCTCTCCCCGGAGATAAGAGGACGGATCTCCCTAGCAGCTGTGACTTTCCTAAATCTCTTCTCTTTCTTATCTCGGGTTTGACTTCTTAGTTTAGCATTCTCCATTAGAACATTGAAGTGGTCCTTTAAGACAGTAAGGGACAGTTCTACCTGTTCTTCAGAATCCGGCGTCGTTTCTGGAACAACTTCACAGGGATTAAACCTAGAAGTACTCAAAGCCCCACCACACCTGACCTGCTTCCATCTCTGATACCAGAATCTATATTACTTGAGGCAGACTGACCCTCATCGGTAGACTTTATTGGGCTAGACCCCACCCCCTCAACTCAAGCCCACTATCCACTAAACCCAACCCTTTAACAAACTGATTAGGCTCATCACAACCCCTAACCCCACTAGTCCCACCCTGGGCTAGAAACTAAAGTGGGGTGCTGGTCCGAGATTCTAGGAGTGCAAGGGGACAACCGCCACCCCTAATATTCCTTTCTGCTCTAGATCTACCATTCTCGAGCCGCCATCCTGCTGTCTACCCACTGGCGCATTGATTGGCTTATCGACCATCGAGACCCCTTTCCCTTTCTCAGGAATCTTGAAGATTTCGAAAGGGTCAGGGGACTCATGGGACTCTTCACCAATGCGCGAGGCCCCCTTTGACCTCTTAGGCACCACCAACGGCGGGTGGGAATCACATCCGCTCGAAATCTCGGCCTCCTCCCGCCGGATATGAGTACCCGCAACCATGTCAGCTGATAGTTGGGCCTCCATCACTGATATATCATAATCCTTTTGCCTGATTCTAACTTTGAACAAACGAGAAATCGGGTTTTTACAAGTTGTCAGGATGGCGACCTGAGCAATCTCTAAGAAACTGTTGGCTTCAAAATTGTTCTTAAGCTTAAGAAAGTTTCCAAACCGGATAGCGATCTTTTTGAAGAAAGACTCACACCAAGCAAGTGGGGGAACCCCATATACATTTAACACGCATTCCCGGTGCGATGGTCCATCTCCCTGCTCCCATTCTTTAACCAACTCAAATAACTCATCACACCAAGCATCACAGTGCTTGAGACATGATAGCATAGCCTCTCTGGACACAAACACCAGTAATAAGTACTGACCCCCTAACTTCTTGATCTTGACCGTGTCATTGAAAATTTGTTTGAACCTAGAAATGACATCATCGACAGAAACCTCCTCCTTCATGATTCCAAAGGCGCATGCACCTAGGATCTTAGAGGACTCGGCTGAAGGAGTGAATTCAAAAGTAACAGGCTGGCTAATAGGGATTTGAAGACCACCCCCAGAAGCCTCCCTCCCATATCTGGAGTTATCTTTCACCGCATGGGCGAAAGATCGCCCAGCAATAACTCTGCTCTTAGGATAATCCCAATTCTCCTCTTTAAGCATCATATCCTTCCCTTCCTTTGGTTTTGAAAGAGACCTGCTCTTAGCCATTCTAGCCACTAACATACCGTTGATCAGTTTCGACCTGTTGATTTTCTCCACCATCACCTCTCCCTTTACTCTACACTCAAAACGCACGAAACCATAACGATTTCCAGTCTTATTCAGCTTTCATAGGATAAAAACATCTAGAACTCTACCCACCTTCGACATCTCCTTAAACACATCCCAAGCACCCCATCCTCCCGGAATATTTTCTACGAAGACGCTGACTGCCCTCGAGGAATCCAGGGCATCTTGAACGAACTTCCTATTCCACTGTGAAAAAAAGAAGGTTTGGTACCGGACTGCAACCTACCTCGGATGGTTAACTTCGACGAGCCACTCATGAAACCAGTCATTTTTAACTACCCGGTTGAGATGTTTGGTTATTGGATGCTATGTGCCGCTTATATGTGTCTGTGCTAATGCCTTGTATGACCACTTGCTTATTAAGTTGTGGACTTACCCCCCTTTTTCCACTCCCTTTGTTTCAGGGCAAAGAGTTGATTAGCTTGGTAAGGGAAGGCTCGAGGGACACGTTTTGTTAGGTGATGGGTACTTAGCCAAATCTGACTTTACCTAGATTTTCTGTACTTGAAAAGAATTGGCATAAAACACATGTAGTGCCCTACTTATAATGTACATGAATTATGTAAATATAAGCTGGATGTTGTGTGTTCTACTTCGTAATTCATTCCATGCTGCCCGTCTTGATATTTGCCGTGCATTAAGTGTTTCTGCTCGTCGGGCAAGCTTCTGCCCATCGTTTGATGTAGGCCTTTGGGTGCCCTGTGGCGTGCTGAGTGATGTGCAAGGCACCTGACCGGTCACGTATTGACGGGGCGTGACAACTTGATTGAGAACTTTTTGAGTTATAGGACTTATTTGAAGAATGACCTAAGTTATAGGACTCCAGAAAAGATTTTCCCCACCAAAAATAGTTGTATTTGTCATTATTTATCTTCTTCTCTAAATACCATTATTCTTTTTTTTTTTTTACAACTCCAAAAGATATAAACAAGGAAAGCTTCAAGACCTTTTTCAACATGGCTAATTGATAATATGACCGTTTTTCTTGTCATTGTCTCGTCTAAAAACAAAGTCAATAAGGCTGTTCAATCAAAGACTTTAAGAACCGACAAAGGGGGAATTTCTGGACATTTTTTCTAGCTTAATATCGACAAAAGGCAAGTCAAGATGTGAGAAATTAGCCAAAAATCCAAAAGGTTGTTCAATCAAAGACTTTAAGAACCGACAAAGGGGGAATTTATGGACATTTTTTCTAGCTTATTATCGAAAAAAAGCAAGTCAGGACGTGAGAAATTAGCCACAAATCCAACGGTTGAGTTTTTGGTTGAAAGGGCAAAAAACTTCAAGAAGTAAATTTGGGCAACTCTTTTTTGCCAAATTTTCCAGCAACAAGCTTATCTTAAACTATTCTTTGTCATCAAGCATCCACTTGTTATTGAAGCCTATAAATAGAATTCCTACTCTTATTTAGGAGTTAGAGCAATTAATTACTAGTGTGATAAAATTTACTTAGTGCACTTTAATGTTGAGAGATATTTGAGCTTGAAATCGTAAACAAAGAATGTGTCACTTTGTGTTTCCTGAAAAATCAAATTTTAAGTAGGATTGGGATTAATCTTACTTAAAATTTTTGTATTCAAAGGTTGGGAAGCTTTCGGTGAGTGAAATGGTTATAGCTTGAGCTTTGAAAAAGCTAGGTTTGTAAATATTGAGTTTCACTTTTGAAGAAACTATTTAGTGGATTTGACAAATCTCAAGGGGGAGTCTTGAGTAGTGGATGTATCCTGAGGATTGAGGGGAACCTCTCTATATTATTATGTTTTTTAGTTGTTTATTGTTGCTTTTTGTAACGTCTCGGTTTGTTGATTATCACTATAGACCAACACAGGATCTTTCCAACATGCTTTGTCCTCACTCGCACGATGTTTAAATTTGGAGTTCTTATGGAATGAGCACTGAAAAGGTAGGTGCACCTTTTTGATATAATTAGTACCCATCAAATCATTTAAGCTATTCTCAATTGTACAGTCCCACACCTGTACAATCACGAAATCACTCCATTGAGCTATTCTTAATTATACAGTCCCGTACCCACATAATTACAAAATCACCCTAACTATGCAGCCCCATCCCTACACAGTCTGAGGATCTCTTCTATTCTAGTGTAGATTCGGTTCATTCATGTGTCCCTCCGTCTAGAAGCTTGCTGGAAACCGCTCCTCGTCTATGCTCATTCTGGCATCGGCATACACTTCTCGGCCTCATAGACTCCAGGTGTCACACTTTTCATTTACTTTCCATCTCTCTTGTATTCTTAGATAAACTCATGATTTGGGTAAGTCTTTTACACGAATTTCTTAAAAAGACTTTTTAAGCTAATTCACCTCCTCTTAACTAGTTTGGGCCTACATAATCGAGATGATTATTTGTGAAACAAATGGGAGTGGTGAATTAAAAAAATTATTCAAATAGCTGAAGGTTGTTGTAAAGGATAAAAATGGTCAAGAAAGGAAGGCGGTTGTTGGTGGTGATATCGGAGGCTGTTGGAGGGTGGATCCAAGGTTTTGCTCTCAATATTGGATCTTGTTATGTGATTAATGCTGAGTTATGGGGTTTGTTTGCAGGTTTACAAATGGCCTATGATTTGGAGTTTCGACTGGTTGAAGTTGAGTTGGATTCTTTGGTGATTGCTTCTGACTTACAACAGGTTTCTTTTAGGATACGCCGAGGTTTTGCCCTCTTTTGTGCTGTTAAGTCTTTGCTTAGTATGCTTAGTCCGTTTATGTACGTCCCATTCTCTGCGAATCCAACTCCTGTGCAGGCTGGTTGGCGAAGATTGCATTCTAGCTATCGTGGGGTCTCTACTTGCCCTAAAGTTCCTACAGGATGCCAACAGTACCTCCAAGGCTCTTCATGTTCACTGTAATCTGGTGTAATTTCTAGTTTGTTTTCATGTACTTTTATATATAAAAAAAAGGCATAGTACCCAATTTTATACACCAATTTGTCTGTTTTGGTTAATTTCCTACACGAATTTGTCATTGGGTCAATTTAATGTGTGATTTTTTACAATTGGGTCAATTTAATTTATCTACTTTTACAATTTGGTCAATTTAATAAATCAGTTTTCAAAATTGGATCAATTTAGGGTGACAACTATCTCCCAAGTCCTAAACATTTGGGTTTTTTGCAACTAAGTCCAGTATCTTAAAAAATCCCCATTTGAGTTATATTTCTTTACTTGTAATAGGAAACAAGTCCTAAATCTAATTTTCATCAAGTCCTTCTATAAAATTTAACCTTTTTAAGGAGATTAGTTACATTTTAGCCCTTCAAACTTTACCTTAAATTATAAAGCCTCAAATACAAGATTCCTAAAGCTAAATTTAAAATTTTAATTTTTATGGTTATTAGGGTTTTGAAATTAGAGTTGCAGGATTTAAAATTTTAGGATTTTAGGTGATGCAAATCACCTAAGCAAGCTTGGAGACCTAGAGAATGGTGCATGCAAATGCTACATTAGAAGCATCAATGAGGAGCACGGTGACAAAGACAAGCTTGGACATGGTAAGCTCACTTTCAAAATCAAGTGCAAGATTCGATCTCACAAGACATTTAAGCTTGGCAAAGATGCTTAAAGTTTCTGGAATGCGCAGTTTCAGAAATAAATTCATATCTCGAGTTCTACAAGTTGGATTGCTGAGCTATTGGACTCTTTGGAAAGCTAAGAGAAGTTAAGAACTACAACTTTTATGTTGAGCCCAGAAGCTAAATCTGCCTTTGTCGTTATTTAAAATCCAGTTGAAGTCGATTGCCAGATTCTGTCTGGAAATTGGGCTAGTTTTATTATTTGGGCTTAAGTGCTTTTTGTTGGATTTTATTATTTGTTGGGTTAATAATTTCATCTTGGACTATATTTGGGTTATTATTTTTGGCCTTTAGTTTATTTAGTGGGATTTTTATTTGTTGGGTTTTATTTGGGTAAATGCATATATTAGGGTCTGTACTATTTCAATTGTCCCTTTTAAGGGTCTGTACTTTTTTTTGTCCCTTTTGTATACTCATACTGTTATATATCGTCCCTTTTAGGGGTCTGGGTCAGCCCCCCATCCGATGTGGACTGCCCGGGCAGGCACTGAGTCAAACGCGCGTTATTTGAGTGACATGTGGCAGCGAGTGCACCCGTGTAACACACGGATTGCCAGCAAGGCATGTGGGGCCCACTCCATATATTTCCTTCTGAAATCGATTTCTTTAATTTCGTTTTATGTTTAATAATAAATTTTTATTAATAAAAAATTAAAAAATGTACCAAAAAATAAAAAAGAAAAAAGAAAAAAGAAAAAAAAACTCATCTTCTTCCCGACCGCCCTCACACCCACCGTCCCCTACCTTTCCATGGTAGTCGCTTCACCCACCTCCCTCCACCACCTCTACCAACAATCACCATTCCAACAAATGCAACCACCATCTCCAATAATAAATCCAAATCAAAACCTGATTAAATTCAAATCAAAACACTTCTTGAAGATATTCCCAAAACTTCAAGGTCGCGCTCTGCTGCTCGCCCATGCCTGTCAAGTCAAAGAAGGAGATCTGGCCGCTGTGTGCGACGTAGAGGGAGCCCTCGATAGAGGGGCGGTGAAGGCAAAGACGAAGCCTTAGAAGGCGGGGTGACGATGGAGACGATGGAGGCATCGATGCCAGAGAGAGGGGGAGGGGAGGAGGCAGAGCTAAGACTCGATGCTATAATAGAGGGCCTCGTCGGCGTGCTCCTTCTTGGAGAAGGGATTGCGCTTCTGCCCCTCCAGGTCGACCGAGAAGATCTTCACGAGGCGATCGGAGCCCTTAGCATGGAGCCAGTGGAAGAGGCAAGGGTAGTGGCGGTGGCGGAGCCGGTAGAGGAGGCAGGGGCAGTGGCTATGGCGGCGGCGGCGGTTGTGTGACAGGCAAGGAGAAAGAAGGACGAAAGGCTGTGGGTTTGGGTGGAGACCCTATGGAGAGAGGAGAGTATTTTTTTGGGATGGGCTTATTAATTAGTGTGTCAATTATCCTGATTCTTTTGTTGTTAATTTTGCCAAAAAAATTATTTTTTAAAGTATTCAAATCTGTTTCATTATAAAATTTGTTTAAAACATAAAAAGAGATTATTATTAAAAGAAATTTTTTTTCTTTATTTTTATGAGTTTAGGAAATAAAACCTCACTTTAAAAAATACTCTACAATTTAATTTTTTAGAAAAAACTGGTAGTGGGGCCTACTATATACAGTGCACAATACATATGCCTCTCACCCTGAGCCACGTGTCAAAAAAGTATACACGTGTCATGCACCCTAAGTCGGTCAGTCCACGTCAGCTGCTGGGCTGACCGAGACCCTGAAAAGGGACAAGATACAAGAGTATAGGCATATAAAAGGGACAAAAATTTGTATAGACCCTTAAAAGGGACAATTGAAATAGTACAGACCCTAATATATGCATTTACCCGGTTTTATTTAGTCCAATTTAATGTTGGAATAAAAAGTCAAACCTAGTCCACATTGGACTATCCTATGCCGACTTGTGGTAGATTTTTATGAGTAGTATAAGTTATTATAGGGTCAAAAACGTGGTAAAACATGATGATTTGAGATAATAAAATTGCCCTTTGAGGTTTTCTTTGATTGAGTGATTCAACCTTTTAGAGAGTAATTCTCTTTCTTTTACTCTAGGGATTGAGTTTAACTTATCAGGTTATTATACTTCTGGCGTTGATTCTTTTCCTTGTGTTCTAATCCCTTTGTTTCCTAATCCTTTATTGAGTTTAGGAGGTGAAGAATAGATCACAGAAACCCCTAGTTTGATTGAGATTGAAAATCGAGACATCTGATAGTTACGGAGGAGACACCAATGCTGATTCTAGGATTGTTGCCGTGTCATTAGGACTTACGGCTTTGGTTTTAGGATTTATGGTTTGGAGATTTTAATTTTTTTAGGACTTAGAGTTTAGTATTTTAGGGTTTTAATATTTAAAATTTTAGGTTTAAGGGTTTTTAGTATTTAGAATTTAGGATTTAGAAGTTAAAGTTTTAGGGTTTTCTATATTTTTAGATTTATTATTTATTTTACAAAAAATTAAAATTTATGATATTTTATTTTTATTTTCATTGTTTTACTTATGGATATTTTTGCATTAGATCTTAAATTTAAGGGACCAAAATGTAACTTATCCCTTTAAAAAAGTTAGATTTGATGGAAGGACTTGACAAAAAATAGATTTAAAACTTATTTACTGTAGGCGGGTAATAAAGGTATGGTCAAGGAATTGATTATCAAGCAATCTTCCTTCTCAATCTTACAGTTTGCTGACGATACAGTTTTCTTCGCCCCGGGTGATTTGGAATCCTTGTTGAACCTTAAGAGGTGCCTCAGATGCTTTGAAGCTATGTCTGGATTGAGCATCAATTTCTATAAGAGTAGCATCGTCGGCATTAACATCCCCAAATCCAGAACCGAGTTTGTTGCTAATTTTCTTAAGAGTCGACCTGAGTTTCTACCTCTAAGATACTTGGCGCTGCCCTTGGGAATGAACATGAGAAAGGCCTCGTCGTGGATCCGGTGCTGAAAAGAATCCGGGCAAGATTAGCCAAATGGAAAGGGAAATTCTTGTCCATTGGAGGAAGAGTGACAATTATTCGGGCAGTGCTCTGTAATCTCCCCATCTATTATTTGTCTCTATATAAAAATTCCTACCGGGGTAGCCAAGAAAATTGTGAGTATGCAGCGCTAATTTTTGTGGAGTGGAGGAGGTGATAAGAGAAAATTGTGTACGGTTGCATCGGAAAAAATTGCAAAACCAAAGCATTGCGGCAAACTAGGAATTGAATCAATTTGGGTCAAAAATCGTTGTTTGCTCTTCAAGTGGATGTGGAGATATATCAATGTTGATTCACCTTCTGCCTTTGTTCCTGCTTGGTCAAGAATCGTGAAAGAATGTTATGCCACTGCACCTGAAAATTCATGGCCTTGCTTCGACCTCCAGAGATGCTCTAATATTTGGAAAAACATTGTAGGGTCAGGTCTGGAAGGTGCTTCGGACGATGTATTTTTGAATAACACAGTGATTATGTCCGTGGGGAATGGAATTAAATGCAAATTTTGGGTAGACCACTGGTTGGAGTGTGGGGTTCTGAAAGACGTCTTCCCACGTCTATTCTCTGTTGCTCTAGATCCTAATTGTACTGTGGCTGATGCATTTTGATTTGATAATAATACCTGGGTTTGGTCGCCATCTTGAAGGAGACCCTTGTATTCTTGGGAGTGCTTACAATTGGATGACCTACAGCGCATGTTGGCCAATATTTGTTTGAGAATGGACAAGCATGACTGTTGGAAATGGAAGGATAGCAAAGATGGTTTATTCTCTAAGAAATCGGGTTACTTATCTATCTTTGAAGGGCTGCCTCCTGCCACTTCTAAGCTGGCTGTTTGGATGGGCATTGCTCCTCCTAAAGTTGAGTGTTTCATGTGTATGGTCTTCCATCATGGAATCACAACTAGAGCAGCTCTTGCCTATCGCCATATCATCTTGCTTAGCGAAGCTTCTTGCCCATTTTGCAGGGAGGAGGTTGAGTATAGGGATCACTTGTTCATTCACTATCGCAATTCTTGGCTTCTTTGGTCCAAATGTGTAACTGGTGGGGGGTTTCCTGGTGCGTTCCTTGCTGCGTCGAGGACATGTTCACTCAGTGGTTCGGGCTGTTATTTTCTTCAAGGTCTAAGTCCTCTTGGATGTCCATCTTCTATTTTGTGATTTGGAGCATTTGGCTAAGCAGAAACCGCCTAGTTTTTTAAGGAACGGACACGGGTTGGGGGAGATTGTTCGACATTGTTTTGCTTAGATGTTTATCCTGGATTAAGGCTAAACAACCACTCTTCCCCCTTTCTCTTTCGGAGGTGATTATCCACCCAGATTGCTTAAAATTGTGGCAGGGTATTAATTGTAAGCTACACTTTGTTTAGCTCTCCTTTAGTTGTCCTTATGTTGATGTTGTTGTTGCTATTCCCTGTTGTGTCATTGTAAGTAGAAGCCACCTCTTCGTTGGCTTTCCTTGTAATGGCTGTTCAGTTGTTCAATAAAGCTAACCGTTCATATATAGGTAAAAAGGCTTTTATGTCCTTTCACTTTTTTATTTTCATCATTGTTGTCCCTGTGCTTTGAAAATCATCGTTCTTGTTCCTGAAGTTTGGTGAAACCGGGTAATGTTGTACAATTTACCTGCGGTCACTGGTTTGCCTCCAGGGATTGACACGTGGCAGGTGGGGCCCGTTGGATGCCGAATTTTTTATTTTTTATTTTTTTACTTTTTACTTTTTGAATTTTATTTTTTAATTAATTTCAAAGGATTTTTTAATTCAATTTTTTTAATCTAAACATCTTAACCCTCTCTTTTCTTCCCTCTCTCTCCCATTTTCTTCTTCTTCCCCATTTTCTCGCCCCCACTCTCTCGATTCGCTGATTAGGGTATCGAGTTCTTTTAATCTAAAAAATTATGTGAGCCCCTTGACTCCATCTCTTCAGGCCACTCGAGCTCCCTCTCACCCTGATCTCTTCATGCTCTCTCGCCTACCCTACACGCTGTTGCCCAACAATACGCCGCCACCACCACTTAAACAAAACCGCCGCCGCCGCCTGGTAGCAAAACCCAGTAAGAGGAAGGAGGGGACTCGGATCGAGAAGACAGACGACGCGGTCCCTCTCTCCACGTGCTGGAACCCGAGGCGTGACACTCAAGGTTGCCGTCGTTGAGTAGTAACCATGTAAAATCAAAGTTTGATGCGGCAACGACCAACAGAGGTGGAGGGAAAGCCAGCCGGACTGGTCAGGACAAGGGTGGCCACACCAAGTATGAGTGCCCCACTGTAAAACCACCATCCCTGAAATCTAATCGATGCAGATCCACCACGACGCCCGCCACCCTAAGTTATATAACACCCCACGAGGGTGTTAGGTAGTTCTTGCCAACCGGATTCCCAGTGCCACTAGTCCTTATCTTTTTCTGTTTTTTCTTTTTCCCGGCAGCAAGAGTATTTTGCTCCACCATGATTTATCTTTATTTGCTTGTGTTGTTGGTTTTTGTTAGATCTATTTGAATCTGTAAAATCTGTTTGATTTTTTGCTCGATTTTGTTGCTCTGTGAATAAGGATTGTTTCGTTGCTCTTCCAAGTGAGCATGGTTTCTTTGTTCTTGGAATTGTTGTGTATGCATTTTTGAACTCAGTCAGGATGAATGGGCTGACCGACGCAGTGGTGCAAGCATGTTTGAGATGGATAGAGCCTTACCGACGGTCGCGGCGGTGGTGGCCATGGTGGTGACTATGGTGGTGGCCATATACAATAATCTATGTGTGGGAGAAAGAGGAGAGAAGGTAGGGTCAGCAGAGGTGTGGGGTTGTCGGTTGGGGGTATGCGTACGGTGGTGGCGGTCTGTGCTCATAGGGAAGAGGGTGACAAGTCGAGAAGTGGAGGGCAGAAGGGAGAGGAAGAAGAAGGAGAGAGAGAGGAGATAACGATGGAGGTATGGTCGATGAGAAGAAAAAAAAAACAGAAAAGATGAAGAGAAGGAAAAAGAAATAAAAAAATGGTTGTTTTTCTTAATTTGAATTTTTTTTAAATATAAAATTATTACAAAAAAAATAAAAAATATTAAAAAATTAGCATTAATGGCCCCATTTGCCACGTGTCCAAATTCAATGGGTAAACCGGTTACTGAAGGTAAAATGGACAACAACACCCGGTTTTATCAAACTTCAGGGACAAGATCGACGATTTTCAAAGTATAGGGACAACTACGACGAAATTAAAAAAGTGAAGGGACATAAAAAGCCTTTTTACCTTCATATATATATAATAAAAAAACTTGTTTACTGTAACTATTAAAGAAATTGGACTCAAATAATGATTTTTAAAGATACAGGACTTAGTTGCGAAAAACCTAATGGTTTAGGACTTGAGAGATAGTTTTCCCTTTTGATTTTGACGACTACGGCTAAATTGACTCAATTGTGAAAACTAATGTATTAAATTGACCTAATTTTGAAAACTAATGTATTAAATTGACCCAGTTATAAATTCATGCATGAAATTGACCAAAACATGCAAATTGGTGTATAAAATTGGGTATTGTGCCTAACAAAGCCAAGGTTGTCATAACCCTAGATGGACTAAAATTCGCATTTAATTTGAAAAGTTATTAAGGAGTATTTTTTTTTTATAAAGGAGCATTCTTCATTCATATAAACAGGTCAAAAGATCTGAGGATACATAATTGAAAATCTAATAGAACAAATGCATGTTAAAAATTTAACCTAAGAATTCTTCCCAACCTACTACAAAGAAACACACAACGAGATCTATTTCCTTCAAAGGAGGATTTACAATAGCACTCTGCTCTCGCGGGCGTCATAACCTGTATCGTCCGTGCAACAACCACCAAGCCAACAGGTGAAGGCGATGCATACCTGTGGGGTAAAATATCTCTTTATTGGTGAATTTCTGCAGTAGACAAAGAATTTTTCTTGAGGTCAAATCTTCCTCCATGGCTTTTAGTTCTCATAGTTTTATTTGAATCACAAAAAACGGTGAACAACACCCACAAAAACTAGGACTAAACTCACAAAAACTAAGATTAGACCCACAAAAAGTAAGAATAAAACAACAAACTGAAAAACAAAAGAGAAAAAGCTAATTGGTGGGAGGGCTTACCGCCGGAAAAAGAGTCGTCGGCGGCAGCCCCAATATGTAGATCTAGGATTTTTCTCTGAGAGAAAGAGAGAGAAGAGGGAGAAAAATATTCAAGAGAAGCCTAATTACTAGTTGTAGTCAGTTAAGGTTAATGTTGTCGTAATTAGAGAGAATCACCATAATTGAATTTCACTTCAATGTTTGTTTTTTTGGGAGAAAAATTATCACTTAAACGTTTTTTTTTTTTTTTTGAGAACTGGAAATTCCATGCAATCGGATTATCACTTAAATGCTGATATAAACAGGCTTTTTGCCTTGGGCATTTTTTTGAAAACAATTGAAAATAAATTAAAATAGACCAATGAAGCCAAAAGAGTAACTAACAATATTTTATGTGTAATTTATATAGAGAATTTTATGACTTTATTTAGATTTTCGAATATGAACTTAATTTTCACTCAAAAAATAGGTTTAAACCCGTGGTCGATTAATTTGTGCAAGAGATTTCCTTCATATTATTATACACTAGTACAATACCACGTACGTCACATGGGAGTCAATATTGATGCATTAATATTTATTAAGAAAGACAAATCAAATGAGGATGTATTAAACAATAATTTCATTCTCAAAAAAAAAAAAAATCATCCATTAAGAAAGATTAAATGGTTTTTCTCCATAGATAAAAAATTAATTAGTTGAAAAAAATATAGGATAGAAAAGAAAGTGATTATGAAAATATAACAATAATACTCACTTATATGAAAACACTATATTAGTAAGGGAGAGACGCATGCATTCAGTAAAACTAATAAATCTTATTACTATATTAAAAAAAGATAAATTTAATTAAAAAAGAGAACTTCAATATCACTATTTTTAAAAAGAGAAATAATTTAAAGAGATTATTTTGAAGTGATAATTTGAATAAAAAAATTAAAAAAGCCCCAAACAATCAAATATCTAACTAATATTGAGCCACATATCATTTTCATATCCTTTTAAATTGTCATGTGTCACTACTATAATCACTCTTGAACCATGTCTCTACTATATATATATATATATAGTAGATTTCTCCTCTCCCATGTTTGCAATACGCTTGCCACTTACTCGATAAATTCATCTTCTTGACAATTTTAAATTCCTGCATATATCATATATGTGACTATGTGAGCGCCGGTTAATTATGATGAAAAAAGAAACACACCATCTTTAACCAAATTGATATTTCAGATTAAGGATTTTAACCAACCGACCTAAGCTAAGCCCAATCCAGAAAATAGCCAACGTGTTGCACATATTTGTGATAAAAAAAGAAGATTAATATTTTTGGTTTTCCATCTAGAAAAGCTGAAATCCTAAATACCAAAGGATTATTAAAGAGCATTTACCCAAAAAAAAAAAGGGATTAAAGAGATAAGAGAAGGCGGTGTTGGCCCAAAGTTTCCAAATTTAAACATGGCGCGTCTCTTTAGTTTATTCTGCCACCGCCCTAGACAAAACCCCACACACACAATTACAATTACAAAAACACACACACTATATATACTAGTATTATCTAAAAGTCTAAAGTAAACCCCTCCTTCCCTGTTCCCCGCAACTCAACTTCCTTAGCCCTAGTTAGTTTCCTTAACTCCCAAGTCGTCGCGGATAGCTATCTAACCTCAAATCAAACCCACCCTCCTCCTCCAAAAAAAAAAAAAACCGTTCTTTTTAGGGTTTCTTTTGTCTCCTCCGGCTCTCTTTATTGCCATAAAACAGAGGTACTGTCCCTTGTCTCTGCCTTGATCCGTTTAGTTTTTACGATAATATTGTAAAGCAGTAAGCTTTTCTTGGTGGGTCTAATTTGGTTTTGCTTGATTAGTGTAGGGTTGTTTGGTAGAGACTGGTTGGTGGTTTGTTTTCGTAGACCATATTTTTTTCTTATTATTGCTTTGGTTTTTTTCATTAACTAGACTAGATGCACTGTGAGAATGGAATTTATACGTATAATCGAAAAAGCAAGAATCTTTTCCTAATTTGACTAGGAAAGGCGAATGCTTTTGTCGAATCCTGGGTTGAGAAAGTTTGATTTAGGTTGCCTGGAGGGAGATTGAGTGTCTTTGGGCTTAAAGTTTGAGGCAAAAAGTAGTTCTTTCTTTTTTAATATTCTAATGGTCTAAATTTGAATTTCCTATCTGTTCATATTAACAGTGGGATTCCCTGGTTGGATGCCCTGTTGGGTTCCTTCCATCTGTTGGTTATCGCTAGTATAGTTTTGGATTTTCTTCGTTTTTTCCTTGCCTGTGAGTTTATATGTATGCAAGCTCTGCCAATTTGTTGGAATGTTCAGTTGAATTCTGCCAATAAAATACAAGGCTGCCTTTGATAGCTGTGTTCATTCGATACTAATTTGTAGTCTCTTTGAAGACTTGCGCAAGGTGAATAGGCGACATGCAAGCTGAAGATTGGAGAAGTCAAGTCACATACGAATTTCGAAATACAGTACGTAACAACATGTAAGTTGTTCTTGATATGACAATTGCATTGAAATTGGTATGAATCTGCATTGAAGATTGTCTTCTTTTTTCCTTGGCTTGTATCTTGGATTTGCACGCATGATAGGTTTAGATTAGGAGAAGACATCTCTGAATGATGCTTTGTGTCATTGAGTTGGTTATTCAAGAATTTCTTACTCAGTTTTGCAAATGCACCGGATCTATTTTCGTCCTCATAAAATTGAGCCCTAAAGAAATGCATAAAGAATTTATCATGCCAACAACCGCAACATGTCTGAATGATTCTATTACTTGCTGCTTTCATGCATTGCATTTGGTCCCCCTACTTCTGTTGGTATATTCCATATCTGACACAATCAATTACAAATTACCTTGAAGCACTCATTGTAGTTAGTCCTCTGGCTCGCTTTATGCTCTGCTGTGGAATTCCTTTTCACTTATAAACTGATAATTTTACTTCTTTGCATAGCCTAAAAATTATTTTTGGTAAACCATATCTGCAGCTTTGATGAAGGAATCAAGCATGTTGCATCCCCCATCACAGAAGAGAAAAAGCGGGGGGTACTTATGCTTGCTAAGATGTTAGAAGAACACTGTTTCGATCATTCCAAAGACCAGGTATCTTGATCCTATAATAGGAATGCATATCTTCAGCTTCACAGTTTTCAGATGAGGCATTTGCGTCCTTATTTACTCTCCTAAGGATTTGTCTTGTTGTATACACATTTCTTCCGGTGGCCATGCTTTTTTAGGCACGATGGCTGTGTCCTGATAGAGAAGTCAAATTGTTTTCTGTTTCCACGTTCTTTGAATTATTATCTCTTAGCATGCATCCACTTTCTATCCTCACACTGCCAAATTGGTTGCATATGTCGATTTTAGTTTCTTTTTTCCTGGTTTTCTCAGTGGTTCGATATAAATAAAGTATATGAGGATATTGAACTTTTAAGTTACCAAATTATGTATGCTAGTCAAGTTCTTGAAGCTGCTGATACTTGCTGGAAAAAAAAAGTAGACCTTTAAAAAGTATGTTATTATACTATTATTATCATTCTTATCTTTTTGATAAAGCATTTACTTTATTGAAGAACACAACATTGTAGCCTCAGTTGGAGGTTAAAACAATGATTGTTAACTATTATGATCACAAGTTGTGCTTTTTCTCAGAATGGATATCTAAGCAAGGTTAGAGCAAATTTGAAGAACGTGATTGCAAATTGTGAGAAAGAGACGTTTAACTCTTCTTCGAACACTTCATGCTCAGCTGAAATTCCCATTGACCCAGGTAATGATGTGGCTATATTATCATATATTGCCACTGATCTATAGTGATGAGGGTACTTTTTCTCTGGTTCCATCTTTCTTGGGCATTCAATCCTCTTCTTTCACTCTGTTTAAATAATATTCGACATCTGTATTTCCATAATGGCATTTTAACTCCATAATACCGATATTGGGGGTTTCTTCGACCTGAAATGTGAAGTTTAGTACGGTGGCTTTTGACTGGTGCAAAAGCTAAATGAAAGTTCCTTTTGTTATTTTCTTTTTTGTGTGCGTAAACATTCCTTGAGTAATCGAATTAGTTTGTTTCTTCCAATTTTTGGGTATTCACTGATGCATATACATGACAGGAACCACAGATTCCGGATCCAAGATTAAACAAGTGGCCCATCAGGAGGTAATATTATTTTTGATAGTTTTTCTTCCTCAATCCTCCCTTGTAATCATCTTTCTCGTATTAATTTGCTTTGGTAAAGTATTCACTTGTTATGCATTACAGTTGACAAACAATTCACTGTTGAACAGTCCAAGGTGTAATTTGTTTTGTCACTCACTCCTGTTCTGTGTTTTATCCACAACAAATTAATCAACTTCTTCATTTTGAAAGAGGGAGCATAGGAATCGAACTGATTACTACAAAATTATTATGTGTGATCAAAACTTCATTTAGTTTTCTAGTCATCCACTCGATTAAAAGAAACTTGTTTGAATTGGATATTCTTTGTTCATTACTTCAATATTTTCAAGGGACAAGTGCTTCCTTTACTAAATTAATGTCCAACATTACCTGAGAAGTGTTAGGCATTATGGTTAAGTGTGATTCATTTCCATTGCCCACAAATTTAGCACACTGTCTGTAATATGGCAGTCTGAACCCAGGAAAAGTGAGAGCTAATGCCCTGTTTGTATTGCAGGATAATGTGAAGAAACTGAAGGGGATATGCAACAAGGCTTTTGCCTTCCTCAAACAGGTACGCAAACTATCACTCAAGGAAGTTCATCATACAAGCCTTCCAGTGATTCTACGTGAAAAATGACTCGTAGATGATAAGCTTGCTGCATTGATCTCTGTCACTTTTGTTTTCTCATGCTTTCCTTGTTTGCTTTTCACTTATTTGCAGGAAAATCCCGTTTCTCAGGACCTGAAACTAAAGTTATCTACAATTTTAAGGGAATTAAATGATCCTACTAGAAATCCTACTGCGGAGGATTTGGATCTGATCAAGAATAAGATAAATTGTATTCTTCAGTTAGCAATACCCAGAAAGCCAGCTTCTTCACTGCTACATCGGCAGCTTCCGTCTGACACTGTCCCTGCACTGAAGCTTCTGCAGCCACAATCTCAGACTCCTCATGTTATGCTATGTGAAGACCACAACACATCACAAATGCAACTAATGAATGAGCATGGTTCTGCACTTGCTTTACAGCAAAACAATGTGGAATACTTGCAGGATTCCCGGGTGCCGAGGCTGGTAACCTCAATGACCATGAAATCACAACAGCAATCAACAAAATCATATAAAGATCAAGGAATTTCATTGCAATCAGTGCAGCAGCCTTCTATGGGTTCTTCACAGACTCCAGCGAGCTCTCCTCAATGCACAAACATTGGCAATATTCTCAGCTCTAATGCTGTTAAATCTTATTGTACAAACTCAAACCAATACAAGATTGACGACCATGCACCAGCACGAGAGCTGAAGGAAATTTTTCACAAGCAGCAAAGACAAAAACATGTCAAGCCGGCAGTTCCCCAACAAAAGAAGCAGCAGAAATGTGCTCATCAAATACCACAAGGAATTGGGTATCGGAAACCACCTCTTGGGATGAATAAAGTAAAGAATTCAAAAGCTGGAGAAGAAATTTCCCAAGTTCTGCATCATAATTCTGCTACACACCATCAGCATCTGAAGTATCAAGTTTCACCTCCAATCTCTTCAGGAAGACTTTGTCAGTCCGAATCTATCCAGACATCTCAAATTTCAGCTCAGACCAACCATCGGAATCTTCTTGGAAGTAGAGAAGGCAGATTCCCTAATCAGTCTTTAAATTTACCTTCCATTGTTCCGTCACCTCTACTGGAACCAACTCCCAAGCCAAATGCCTCATCAACCTTGAATACTAGCAATGTTGGTGAACATAAAACTGATACAATGCAACCTATCAAACGGTTTGATATTTCAGCTCTATTGGCTCCAACTCCCAAGCAAAACGCCTCATCAACTATAATGACTGGCAATGTTGGTGAACATAAAACTGACACAGGGCAACCTGTCAGAGAATTTGATACTAATAGCAATGCTTCTGTTATACCAATCGCACAGTCCGTAGCTAAGTTGGAAAAGGAAGATAAGATTGACTGCAATGCTCCAACAGTAAGTTCAATGGAGTCGATTGATGGCAAGCAGCCCCTTCAACGCTTAATTAATGTGGTTAGTCTTAGGTGTTTCAGTTCTTTGATATTTTATGTGACTTTAGCTCCAAATACTGAGGACCTGAGCACCACTGATGAATGTTTCAATTGTCATTTTCAAATTTCAGGTGAACTTAATGTCGTCAAAAGCATTAAATGCTGCTGTAAGTGACATTGGAGCAGTACTCAGCCTGTCTGATTGTATACAAGCAGAAGTATCATACGTCACAGTTGGTGAAGCTCATCCAGCGGCAAGAAAGTTGAAGCGCTCTATCATTTCTGCTCATGTGAATGAAAGGACATCAGCTGCCATGGAGACATCCGACTTTGGCACAACTATGAACCCTCGTGTCAAGAGGGCGAGGATTGAGGTATGGAAACTAATTTTTTTTACCTGAATGCTGTATTGGAAAGGAACAATAATGGAATTGAGTCTTGAGTCTGTAGGCAGTTAAGATGGTGCAGTTTGCAGATAGCTTTTACTGAAAAACAAAAAGCATGAAAACGTAATGTTAATCGTTGGAAGTCCCATAATTAAAAAGCATTAAGCTGTTGATTCTGATACTGAACTAGAAGATTTATCTTTTATTGCCTCTTCTGCACTTACTACACCATCTATAGCCTCTCTATATGACTTGTTGCAACATCCTCTACTTTCCACAGTTGTGTAGAATTCTGCTTGAAGCAGACAAAGGCTGTGAATGTTGTGAAACTTTAATTCATTTATGACTGATTCAAACTATTTTTCTGGCCTAAATTACAGGTCAACTGCTCCTTGTTGAAGGAAATACAGGAGATAAATAAGCGACTTGTAGACACTGAGGTAGATATCAGTGATGAATGCGCAAAATCTATTGCTCATGGAAGCAGTGATTGCAGATATACCATCGTCAGATGCTCATTTAACGCTGCTACTGTCGCACCAAACTTGTATCTGCAGAAGACTTCATCAGAAATTGTGAGTTTTCATTAGCCTCAACGACTTTTTGCTGATTATTCTTGCTATTACAAGCATGTGTATAAATTTTTCCATTGATTGACCACGTATGTTTGGCTATGCAGTCACCAATTGAGCCTCTACAATTGCTTGTCCCCACCAATTATCCTTCCTGCCCGCCTATATTCTTGGAGAAGTTGCCAGAGGACATCAGGTGAGAGATTGAGTTGCTGCTTTTGGCATGGAATTGTATCTAAAAATTACGAGATCATGCAAATTGACAAATTTGTTGTGCATTACATATTTCATCCTAATGAGTATGATTCAATTGTGCATTACATTTTTCATCTTGCAACACTGTTGGATGCATCTCGCTCATCAGGTCTCCAATTAGGTGAATTACTGGAAGCTTTCTTGGTGAAATTACTTAAACCAATAGGATAATTCCAATGCAAGATTTCAAGTTTCTATCTTATCTGTGTCAATTTCTTGAATAATCTTTCTTTGTATTCCGCTAGAGCTATTAATTCAAGCTACTGCCGTCTGGGATAAATGACAGGAGCTTCTTCTTTCAATATAGACATTTTTTTTTTTTGTATTTGCGTTGTCTATATGTATACATTCAATGTGTGTACTGAGAAAGGGCTAGAAAATAGATGCCCAGCATTATTAGCTAAAAGCAACTCGGGTGCAATGATAATGTTCTCTATAATCTAAAGCGTCTGGAATAAGTCGAATAAGAAGGCAGTGAACAGTGTGATAAAGATTATATAGCGGTAATAAATATCTTTCTGAAGTCATTTTTTGGCATTTGAGTTGGTTTCCTTTTCACATTGTTCTCTGAAGTCTTGCTGGCAGATCATAATATGATCACAGTTCTTTACTTTTCTAAGTTTTACTCTTAAGTAGGTTCATGCTCATAAATTGTGAATTGTTTGAATAATTTGCAGTGAGGAGCATGGAAATCTTTCAGGAAAGGCCAAGGTGAAGCTCAACAAGTCTCTCAGAAGTCTAGAGCAACCCATGTCTCTTGCTGAGATTGCAAGGGCTTGGGATAGCTGTGCCCGGGCAGTTATCTCTGAGTATGCTCTGCAGAATGGTGGAGGCAATGTTTTCTCCAAGTATGGAACTTGGGAGAGTTGCCTCACCACCAATTAAAGTACTGCTGCGGTGCAGCCTGCAGTAGTCCAGTGTGTTGTAATCTCATGTATGTAACAACTAACAAGTTAAAAGCACAACAAAAATTAGTATGATAGTTTTTTTTTGTCAATGAACTTTTATTTTTACAGATGAAAAAACAACTTTTTTTCTGTATAAAGAAAAATAATCGAGGATATATGAGTTTTCCAAATACAAATACAAGTAGTTTTATTTCTAATTTCACTATTCTTCTTGACTTGTTTAATTTACCAGTAAAATACATCAAAGTCAAGAACTTAAGAGACCATTTAAGGTATTTTATTCTTTAGCTTCTATAGGTATATATTTACTAATCAATATATCATAAAATATGATATACAAATAATGTTCATAAATTTTTCTTCCTCCTACAGCTATGATGGCAAGAAAAATTTATATAAAGGCACTAGGTTTAGGATTCTGTTGAAAGAAATTAAATCAACATACAAAGATTTTAGAGGATAGATAATATAGTCAAACAACTATTTTAGTTAATATGCATAATAAGTTTTATTGAATATATTTAGGCAAATTAGAAATTAATTATATTTTGAGGAGCATAAAAATTTGATTTTAAAATGTAAAGGTACTTGAGAAATAAGGCCTCATGAGTAATATGAGAGAATTCTCCTGAAATTTATTATACCATTTTACATTTTGAAAAAAGTAGTATGTTGTCTTAAATGTTATATCGACAAAGACAATTCCATAAGATGTATTGCATTTCAGTACCTAATAAAATAGAATTACTTCTATTTACTCATATATACCATTTGTTATAAGATAGTATATTATCTGATTCTTTTTTCCCAGATACTTTATTGTAACGAAACTACATTGTTCATTTTTTAAAACAACAATTCTTTATCTAATTGAACTTGTACTTTTTTAGCCTTCGTTCCTCATAAAATTGAGCACCTAATTGTTAATATATTTTATTTATTCTATTTCGTCATAAAAATTATGTGAGGACACTAATTAAATTTTATTAATTTATAACATATACCAATAAAAGTTTATTTTACGAGTAACAATTGATGGTTGATTTTGACTAATTCATTGAAAATATAAAACTCATGGAATGATAAGTTTGGGAAAATTATTAATTATATATATAGAAACAACATGATATATCAAAAATCATTCCTCAAATGTTCAAAGGATTTGTCAACTCAAGTGCAAGAAAATATGTACATTGCCTAGACGTTGTCAATAGCTACACCTTTGTTCTTTGGAAACACCGATGAAAAAGGAGAATCAATCAAATAAATATTAAGTTAGGGGAATTTTTTTTTGTTGTTATGACCACCACATAATGCTCTATAGGAGTTTAATAAACTATCTATATTGGTAGTGTTTTTTCTTTTTGGTACATATCTATATTGGTAGTTAGAAGAACTCCTAGATTTTTTGCCTTCATGTTTTGATAGCAGAGTGCGTTAGGCTCTACTATCTCTCGCGAGTTCATGTAACTGTACAAAACCTTCTATTACCAAAAATTAATAAATGTTTTAAAACAAACCATTGAGTTTTCAGATTGTTCAAGACTGAACCCTATGGAAAAAAGCTCTGAACCCGATCCCAATGACACGACAGCCGCCCCTTCGCCCATCCCCTCGTCGGAACCTCGAATGGCCAAGAAGAGCAAGGCCAACGAGAATGAAGAACTGCGACAAGCCGATGAGGAGATCACCAACGTCAACCTAGATGATGCATATGTGGGTGATGATGAGGTCCTCCCATAAGCCCCTTCTAGCAGCCCGACGTCTAGTCAGACTCCCCATACTCTTACCTTGAGTTTTAAGGATGCAGTGAAAAGTTCCGACAACTGGGACATGGATGAAGAAACTGACTATGAGGATGGTGATATAGTCTATGCTGATAATGAGTACAGTGTAGGTATTTAACTTTTTGAGACCTTTAAAAGCAGACTTGATAAACAGGGCAGCATGCTGTGATTATTAAACTGTTGGGATGTACCGTTGGATATAAGGCACTAACCTAAAAATTCCAATCTCTATGGAGGCTTAAGGGTAAGATTCAAATTACTGATTTAGTAAATAACTTTTATGTTGTCTACTTTAAACTTGCTTTCATGCCTTGCATGATGGCCATGGGCAACTATTTGGCAATACTTGAAAGGCCCGTATTCTAAAGTATCCAATTTAATTAATTTTAATATATAAAAGATCAAATTGTCCTTTACCTCAGATACGATACAGACAACATAATCAATGTATGATTAATCATACAATAAATAATACAATACAAGTATGCAATGGAAGACAGAATCACGAATGTAATGCATTTTATGGATCCGACCAGAGGAGGAAAGCACCGCCACCTCCCGATATGCACTCCTCACCAATGATCAGGTAACGTGTCTCTCTGATGCACATGAAATATACATAGTTTTAGGCATGACTTTAGATATATTTTTCTCTCATTTTATCATATGATTACATGCCTTGCTTTTGATTATCTCATCATATTCCCTTGAATTCCATCCATTACTGTATGATTAGTGATTCCAGGTGCATTTCGAAGAATTTTGGAAGATTTTACCAAAGAAATCGAAGAAACAGCCTCTGCCACAGCATGAGCCTGTTTAAGCCTGTCATTCACAGCATGAGTCTGTTTCAGGATCTGTCCAGGCCTGTCATTCACAGCAGAATTAGTCAAGGGCTACAAATCCTCCTCCAATTGCAGACTGTCCACTGAATTCCACCATCCAAGCCTCAACTCACACGTTCTCAGTAACACCTTGCCAAAATTTTGCAGAAACCAGAAAAGAGGAGAATGAATATAAAATTCGTGCCACTTGCAGCAGAGCAGAACTCGCACCTGCAACCATATCCTGAGCACATCAGAAAAATTCCTGAAGATAAGGTAGCAGCAATCATTCTGCCTGGAGGAAAAAAATCCATCTAGAGAATCAATATCCTCTCCAAAAGTCTTCTGCTCGCCTGCATCAGCCGGATTTCTGCATCACCCCCCTCCTATGGCGCTACATCCTGACAGGCACGTGGGCAACCAACTTGCTCAACCTCCATGCCTCCAAGCAAGTGGGGAGAGGAAAAAGAGACCTGAGCCGCGCCTATAGAAAGGAGGAAGGAAGAAGAAGGAAGGTATCGAGGAATAGATCATTCAATTGAGGGAATTAAAAAGAAACCTGCAGAAACACTTGGACGAGGGTAGAACCCAGAATCACCAAGGGTTCTAGGGGACACGATTCTACTCCCTTTTCTGGGTAGAAATCGTGTCGCCTTTTGCCTCCAATTCGTTCTAAACACCATGACAATCCTTATCCTCTCTGTTTCTGTAACTCTGATTATGAACTAAACAACCCCTCTTAGGTTGAAGGGGTGTAACATGTCCTATGTTCGATTGCAATAAATTGCCCATTTGATGTTCTTAACCGATTTTCTTATTTGGTTGTTGTAAACTTTATCCATGCTTGAGTCTTGATCAAACCCATGCATGATTTCAGGTAGCTAGGTGAAGAACCGAGGGGAGAAATCATAGATGCTGGACCGTCAACAACCAACCCTTAGTTCTTAGTTTTTAACCAACTCGAGAGCTAATTGAGGAATTAGCCTCAACACTGCCCTTAATCCCCCTAAATTTGACCGATGCGAAAGCACTAAGGATGAGTGAGAATCATGGGAGGCACCTGTGAACGAAAGTAAATGGGTGCAGTATAGGTTGAGAGCCCCTGCAAGAACCAACCTTTATATCTTGACTACATGCAGTTGAGAGGCCCAGTCACAGGCTCAGGCTGTCGCAACATAAGTCAAGTAGATAACCCTATTTTTAATCAGATTCTTGATTGACTCCTGAGAAGCTTAATCCTACATAGTAGCAACTTGGTGAAGGACCGAGAGGTGAAGTCAAGATTGCTAGACCAACAATAGTCAGCCTTCACTCAATAGCCATTCGAGAGAAGACAGGGAGAGACTGTGGGAAAACATGCCACAACATTAATCTTCACCCTTAATGGATATCTATACCTAGTGACAGGGGTAGATAGAAACTTAAGGAGCTATCAATAAGATCGAGAGCCTTTGGTAGTACATTAGGTTGGGAGCCCCTTCAAGACATCTTATTAAACACAAGCCCTCAAACAGGCTGAGCCTATTGCGGCACTATTGGGCAAATTAAGGCATGAAAACGAGGCATGAGAACCCTGGATGCCTAAGATCTTCCTCAATCTGATCCTTACTCACTTCAATCGCACTGTTAACTTTATTCAATTAAATAATTTGACTTTGAATTCACTCATACTCATTTCTATTATTTTTAGCCTAATATTATCTAATAAAGGGGAAACAGACTCAACCCAGTCCCAATGGATACGACCTTGATAAAGTACTACAACTACCCTATGCACTTGCAGGAACCATATTGTGACAGTAGAGCACGTATCACTCACCATAACAAATAAACCAAAGTTTACAAATACAAATCAACTACAAATACACCGTATCAAGCAGTAGCAGCCACAGTGCACAAACCACAGAGTCAATCATTTGTTATTCCACGTTTGTCATGAATTAGCTTGTAATTATTATGCTTAGTCAATTATCAAAGATTAATTCTTTATCATAGTTTTAGTATTTTATCAGGGCCCTCTACTATGTGCGTCGAGCTCGGTTCCGTCTATACAAACAATCAGGGCATAAGCCCAAGATAGAAACGGTCCACAACCCAGGGTATATCCAACCCTTCCTGAAGGGCTGTCGCTGACCCATATGCTAAACTGCATAAACCATGCTATCCTGGATGTGATCTCGAGGGGTAAACTTCCCACTCATATCCGCCGGTCAACCGCCCCATAGTATAATTTCTTTAGTACGTTATTTTGTGTCCCATACGTTACGATTGTCCAGGGTTGTGTGGGTTTAACATTTTGTTCTCAAGTCTGGGCCTCCGGCCCACAAATCACCACACGAACCACAAAATCATAAATCATGTTATTTAGAATAACAAACAAAGCATGCTCAACTGGCATATCATATCATACCAACACACAATTCACATAATCAGGCATACCGCATCAAAGGCATCATCATTAAGATACAAAGTGCAAGGAAGATCATCAGCATAGCAGGCATACAAGCATACAACATTCAATGCCAAACAAGAATCATTATCCATGTTCACTAACCGAGTACCTGTGAATACCTAACCCAAAATCACTAGGGCCTATTCACCTTCTTCCTCAAGTCAATCCCATGACATTGGAGTCGCCATCCAAATTTTATTAAGGACAAAACTTGGGAAAAATCTTCATGTGACTCCTTTAGGCTACATGGTCATGGCAAACCAAAGTCATGGGATCGGGAGTTCGTCACAGATGGGAAGGTGTTAGGCACCCATCCGTGTTGGGTCGAGACTGTGTGCAATTGTAAAATCCAAGTGTGCCTGGTGCGAGTGTGCATGTGTGGAAAATAAAGAGAAGGGGAGAAGAAGAATATTTGGCTTGCATCTCGTTGTAAAACCGAGACTACCTACGTACCCGAGTGATCGGGGTCAAAGCCACGTAGTTCTAAACATGGCACTAATCGGCCACTTGCATCATCAAAAGAAACTGCATATAATCAGCAAAGAATCAATCAAAAGAGTTTAGTGTTACCTCTTGTAGCCCTCCTCTAGCTCCTTACAGTGGGTCGAGTTCTACACCCACCTTCTTGTCGTTCCTAAGCTCAATGGTTGGTCCTCTTCTTGACTCCTCCTTGCTAATCTACTGCTAGTGCCTCACATGAAATTCCTCTAGAGTTTCTACCTAAAAATGTATTTCTAGGCTTGGAGAGGTAGAGTTTCTCCAAACACTCAAGGCTTATAGGTGTATATGTGAGAAAAGTTTGTGATCCTTTGAAATGTGTGTGAGGGGTCCTATTTATAGTGTTATGGGAAGCCTAGGGGCGTGGACCTGCTTAATGGTGAAGATTGTGCCCGAAAATTTGGTACAAAACCGTGTAGGATCGAAATTAGACAGAAAATTAGAGATTTGGGCGAATCTGGGAAGCCATGACCGCCGCTGGCGGCGGTCATCTACTCCATGACCGCCAATGCCGGTGGTCTTGAGTGATGCCCGCCAGCACCTGGCGGTCGTCGCGAGATGACCACCGGTTGCCCCGCGTGTCACCCGTTCTTTCCATTTTCGAACCCTCAATCCTCCTAATTCAGCCCTGATTTGATCCTACCACATAATTAACTCCTAATCAACCCAGAATCACTCAATTACTTGATCATCACTCCCCTAAATCATTCCAAGATTGATTGATTACACATTTAACACCCATTTCCTACTAAATCAAACCAAAAAACAATATTTCTACATATATGATGATTTAGCTCTAATTTTCCACAAAAATCAGAGCTAAGATTAGTCTTCCAGAAATGTGTTAATAGGCTAATTAAACTCTAGAGAACTAACTTGGGCCCTTAAATCCATCTTTAACCTAAAGATAAATCATCTCATTAAAATTGGATTAAACATAGACTAAAGGCCCAAAAACACATTTCAGCCTAAATAAACCTTATTATACATTTCATCCTAAGATTAAATCATCTCATTAATCCTAGTACACCAATATACAAAGGCTCAAGTCACTAAAATGTGTTACTTCCACTAAGATAAATTCTTAACATGCTTTATTCCTATGACTAAATCATCTCATTAACCCTAGGTTCAGACATTTAAAATCTAACTTTCGTGGAAACTTCGTGGGTCAAATTTGGGTGTTCATAGATGCCCCTCGTTGATGAGTCCTTAGGAACTAAGGACGAAACAACATAAGAACAGGAACAACCAAATTCGAATGATAGATGTGTGTGGTGTATGCCACGTGTTGGAGCATCCCATGCTCTGCTTCGGCAATCATCTCATCCCAAAGGTTTGAGAGACTGGCCCTCGGTTTGTGGAAATCATCTCATCCCACGTCTCGGAAATCATCTCATCCCGAGGTGATAGAATAATCTCATCTATCAGGTTGTTGACAAGGAATCATCTCATCCTTGTTAACTAGGTTTCGATTTGGGAATCATCTCATTCTAAGTCATGGTTTTCAGGAATCATCTCATTCCAAATCATGGTTTTCAGGAATCATCTCATCCCAATGGCTTCGCCATCGACTTCTGTCAGAAATGCCATTTCACGACCTGGTTATCTAGTCCCTAGGCATCTCATGCCCCTATCATCATCTAAGAAGCCGCTCTGCGACTGTGTTTTCTATGCCTTGGGCATCAAATGCCCCAACATTTCTCATTAGAAAGGTTCCACTTTGTGGCTTGGTTGCGGGAATCATCTTATCCTGTCATTTGTCTACTCAACATTTCGGTTTGGGAATCATCTCATCCCAGGGTTTGATTTTGCATATACCGGGTAAACGGCTTTGGTTTTGCGTGTACCGGGTATATGGCTTTGGCTTTGCATGTACCGTGTACACGGCTTTGGCCTTGCGTGTACCGGGTACACGGCTTTGGCTTTGCGTGTACTGGGTACATAGCTTTTGCTTTGCGTGTACCGGGTACACGGCTTTGGTTTTGCATGTACCGGGTACACGGCTTTGGTTTTGCGTCTATCGGGTACACGGGTTTGGTCTTGCGTGTACTGGATACACGGCTTCGGCCTTGCGTGTACCGGGTACACGGCTTTGTTCTTGCATGTACCGGGTACACGGCTTTGGTTTTGCGTGTACCGGGTACACGGCTTTGGTTTTGTGTTTCCTCAGGTTTGTTCTTTCTCATCTCTCAGTTTTGCATGTACCGGGTACACGGCTTTGATTTTGCATGTACCAGGTACACGGCTTTGGCTTTGCGGGTACTGGGTACACGGCTTTGGTTTTGCGCGTACCGGGTACACGGCTTTGGTTTTGCGTGTACCGAGTACACGGCTTTGGGTTTTGCGCGTACCGGGTACACGACTTTGGTTTTGCTTTCCTCATCCCATGGCTAGCGAGAACTGGGCTCCCGGCTTCTGGCTCGTATGTCACAAGGTCGGGGTCATCTCGGGTTTGCAAAGGCTGGGCTCTTGGCTTACTGGTTTCCTCTCAACTCTGGTTTCCCTTATCTCTCGGTTTAGATTCTCTCGTTTCCCGGTTTGCGGGAGCTGTGTTTCGGCTTTTGGCTTTTGGCTTTTGATTGGGCTTCCTCACCTTACTGGTTTGCAAAGACTGGGTCTTTGGCTTGTTAGTTTCTCTCATTGCGGTTTGCAGGAGCTGTGTCCTGGCTTTACGTCCGGGTTCAGTTCTCTCTTAGGGTGTAAAAACTAGGTTCTTTGGCTTCCAACTGAGTTCTCTCATCTCTCGGGTTGGAAGGACTTGGTTCTCGGCTTTTTACTCATTCCTAGTCATGTCTGGGTGCCTCAAGTTCTTTCATTGTGTAAACACCCAATTTTGACCCATGAATGTTCCTCTAATTTAGATTTTGGGTAAGCTCAAACCATAAGATTAATGAGATGATTTAGTCTTTGGCTAAAGCACACCTGGAATTTATTTTGGTGGAATGCATATTTTATGAATTGGGAATTCACACATTTGAACTTTAGGATTAATGAGATGATTTAATCTTAGGATAAAAATGTATTAAACCTAGTTCAATAAAATATTGTCCTATTTTATTTACTTGGGCTTTCTTGTTTATTTTAACCCAATCATAATGAGATGATTTATTTTTGGGTTAAGTAGGAATATGAGGGCCTAAGTTAACGAAATGTGGACCTTCCAGAGTTGAGTAGCCCATAAACATATTACTTGCAGACCAATCTTAGCTCTGATTTTCGTGGAAATCAGAGTTAAATCATCCCTTAATGGTAAATGTGTTTTTGGTATGATTTTGGCATAAAATGGGGACTTAATGTGTAATCAATCAATTAGGAGATGATTAGAGGGGGGGCGGGGAGTACTAGTCAAGAAAAGAGCTGATTCTGGATAGATTAGGGGTTAATTACGCGGTGGAGTCAAATCAGGGAGGAATTCAGGGAAACCGGGAACAAAAATGGAAAGAACGGGGAAAACGCGGGGTGCCTGGCGGTCATGGCGGGATGACCGCCTAGGATTAATTGGCCTGGGACCGCCGTGCTAACTCTGCGTAGGGTGCTATATTGCGTAGTGTGAATAGATGAGTCCGTAAACAAACCCTAGGGAAGTAAGTATACATGCCTAAGCTGATATTAGATTTTTTGTGTTGATTCCCCATTGGCACATATGTTCAGTCAGTCTACCTTGTCCTTGGGAATTCACATTTGCATACATTGGGCATTACATCAGATGTTTTTCAAAACATAAAACACAAATTCGAGCTAGGGTGTGTCACTTTTTCAATTCCTCATTTTTTGGGCTTGAGTCTCGAAAGAAAGAAAAAAGAGGAGATGTTTTGAAAAAACAATGAAACATGATTTGTGAGTGTATTCCATCACACTTTCCACCGTTTTCAAATGTCTTGAGAGAAAACAAAACTTGAGTCTAGGATTCTAGATGACCATGGACCCTATCATTAGAATTGAACCCTTAGGACACCAGGGGTGGATAGTGCCTTAGCTGGAAGGAGATGGTGAAGATATTAAGGATAAGGGATATATCATAAGGCATTGAATCTTAGTAGACGGGGAGATGGGGAAGACATTGGAAGTTCTGAAGGTATCCTGAGGTTGATGGTGAAAAGAAGGCAGAGACAGTGGCAAAGCATCAAATTAAGACACCAAGGTGACTTTGGGCCTTCACATGAGAGGAGATGTAAGTCCCAATATTTATGGTAGAGAAGGTGGGATGAGGTGATCTAACTAGGTCTTCTTCAAAGACACAGAGGTAGGCCCAGTTATTACTTATGAATCAAGCCGATGATCCAAGATGGGAAGTCAAGTTGAGGAATCGAACTGAAAAGCCAAGTTGATGAGCCAAGGTGAGAAGCTAAAAGAAGAGCCATACGGTGAGGGACCAAACAGTCAAGTCGAGCCGATGATCTGAATTGAGGGACCAAGTTGGGTAGCCAAGTCGGGTTGTCAAGTTACAGCGCCAAGCGGGGAAGCCATGGAATCGGGATGCAAAGCTGAGTTGAGCTAATGGGGTTTGAGTATACAAGCTAAGACAAGCTAAGGGGTCTTCTGATGGGTAGAAATGTAAATCCAACCTTGGGGAGGAACAGACGTGAGTCATAATTTTCAGGAGGTAAGATTGATGATGGCAAAGGAATGACCATGGGGTATGAATGATGAAAGGGGTGATGGGAGCAATGACAAGGCGGCGCTGACGTGGGGGCAATGAGATGAGGCAATAGGAATGATACATTCCAAGGGACCACTCAATAGCATTGGGGGGTAGATGTGAACTACAAGTGTGGGGGGAGTTGAGTAGAGACCACGGGTCAAATTGTTAAGCATGGGTAGGACGATGACCAAGAACAGGGAGAGGCAGTGTAGTTGCACTTTAGAGTCTAGAGGTGGAGTCAAGTCAAAAGGGGACAATGGTTAAATTCTATGTCTAACAATCAACATTTGTACTTTAATTTTTCACAAAAGGAATAAGACTCTAATTTTCTTGTCTTCTGTGTATATGGGGCAAGCTGTGCATGACTTCATGATTTTCCTTTGGATCAATCTAGGGGACCACAAAACGAACTACGAAGAACTGATTCTGTGAATGTAATCCCAAACACCTACCTTAACCCACTTTCCAAACACTTGTTAACACAGACCTTCGAATACATACCCGCACTAGCCTTCAAACACTTACTTGATTTGACCCTTGAACACCTATCCAGCCTAACATCCATGTTAACCCCATAATATCTCCCTTGAACACTTGTCTAGAAGAGTTACTTCCCGAAGATGAATCTAGTTCCAAAAGAATCCTATCCAGGTACATTTGTTCAAAAGGGTCACTCTCCTTGGGAAAAATAATAGGAAAAGAAAAGAAAAAAATCGAAAAAATAGAAAAAAAAAAGAGAAAAGAAATCGAAAAAGAAAGAAAAAAAAAGGAAGTGACCCTTGGTGCCTGAATGTTGATTCATCTCCCATCCTCTGAAACCGAGAAGAAAGGAAGAAGTCATATTACAAGTGTTCTCTCACTATCTTTAGCCTTTCACAAAACACCATTCCACCAAAACACCCGCCTTTTTTAGTCTCCCACAAAACACCCTCATCTCAAACCCGACACCACATCCATAGATACGTAGGTAACCCAGCAGAGTAGGCAGCGAGGGAAAAAAGAATTGCATAAGTTTTTGTTTTTCTGACAGCTTCGCAACGGGCTCGGTCTATTGTTGGTTCCCAGATTGATTCAATGGAAAGATTGGGGTCATTGCTTGATACGCATTCCACACTGTTGATTGTATTCGGACCTCTTTTGTAGTCATAAGGCCTCTTCTTTCGACTTGTATTTCATGGAATTGTAGTTATCAATCGAGTCCGCCTCTCCCAAAAAGGTTCATTCTGAATTTGGTCATCAATTGGTCTCTCAATAGCACTCTGGTTTCCCACTAACCTTCATTGAAATCGATAGTCTACCTCTTCATTAGTCAACCGAATATACCCAGCCCGAGTGTTCTTGATCCTGCCCAAAGCTTTGTGATGTCAATATTCTGTGTCTATGGTTGCTACTCCAACAAAAAAAAAAAGAAAAAAAAAAGAAAAAAAAAAGAAAAAAAAAAGAGAAGAAAGAGAAGCCTGCTAGGTTGAAAACCCGAGAAGGCGGCCTAGGCAAAAGTTAAGGCCAAAAATGAAAATGGGATAGTAGCCAATGACAACAAAGAGACATCCATGTGTTAGATCACTCATCAGAGATAGACCACTTGGTTGACAATGTCATCATCAACAAAGGAGTATAGAAGCATCTGGGCACATTGTCTCCATCTATTTTTCGATGGGGTATCCATTCATCCTACCTTGAGTAGACAATTCCATATCCGTCCAAACCTTTCAACAAAGAATGTCCACCCTTGGGGTCCTAATCAAAGTTTGAAATGAGTAGAGTTTGTAGTCATTGGGAATCTTCTTTCTTTGAAGCTTTGGGGTTTTGATAAGATGACTCGCTTTTTCTAAATTTGCTTAACTTTCATCTCAGCTCAAACAATTTTCAATGCTCATGCATCATACTAGGGACACTTGCATCTATACACGCAGTAGTAGATAGCAGTTGCTCTTTAAAGAACAAACACATCATGTAGAAGTAGGGAGCACTTGCGTTCAAGGGGAAAGGGGAAAGAAAAGAAAAGACGAGTAAAAGGGGAGAAGGGGAGAAGAAGAGGGGAGAGAAAAAGGGAAAACATGTCATATGCACTTGCATCCAAAAGCTCACATGTAGAAATTAGAGGCACCCTCATGCATTGAAAAGACGCCACACTTAGACATGCTTATGCATCACTCATATATGGAACATGAATTTCTTGACAAGGTAGACTTGGTTGAGGGTAAAGGGTCAATAAAGGTGGCAACATTAGAAATTCATCACATGATGTAGACTTACATTTCCTAGGGGTGTTAGCTGAAGGGGCATGGCATGAACAAATCTTGTAGATAATGAGAACTGTAGACAAGGGGTATGTCGTGCCTTGTTTCTCTGACTCGTCAAGTCGAAAACACGCAATAAAGGCACATCTACCTTGAGAATTAGACCTACATCATGACATTAAGGGCACGGCAGGCCTGTAATCCGGTTTAATGAGGTTGCAAGGGGCGTGCTACCCCATCGTTGGAGTTAACTTTCCGGGACACACTACCCCCACGCGGATTTGAGATTTGCTTAGGGCATGTTACCCCGTGAGGTTTGAACCAATTGTTAGGGCATGCTATCCTGCTTTGATCGATTGACTCCCAGGAGCACGGCGGGCCCATTTATTTGATTATGACTAGGAAGGGTAGATCACCCATTTGGCCAAGGTTTGGGACAATCAGGATGATTCTGGGCTAGGGGCACACTAGACCACGACTAGATGATGCTGGGGGCATCATGCCTCATCTTGAGAAAATCAAACCAGGGGCATGATGTTCCCGCATTTAGGCAAGGGGCATCTCACCTCGTTTCCGGCTCGCATGTCTCAAAGGGCACAACACACACCATTTCCTTCAAGCCCAGCTAGATGACATATGGGCATGGGATCCAGAAAATTTAACCATGAGAGAACCTGTGAGGCAAAACCTAGCCCAGAACCTGAGAGCATGAGGGAACCCAGTCAAGAAAGCCAAAGACCCGGTCATTGCACCCCAAAAGAGAACCAGTAAATCCATGAGGTGAGCGAACACAAACTCGTTGGACAATGAGAGAATAAGAGATACCCAGAGAGGAGTGAACACCTAAAGCTGGGACCCGGTTCTCGCAAGCCGTAAGATGAGAGGATCCAAGCCGAGAGAAGAGAGAGACCAGATTTGTGGGAAGACTAAATGTGAGGAAAGCTAAAAGCTGAGGATACGATCCATACAACTCTGAGAAGAGCCCAAGACAAACCAGCCATGAGACGAGAGAAAACCATGAGAGAAATCAAACATGAGAGACACATGTCCAGAAGCCGGGACATGGTTCCTGCAAACCTTGACATCCAAACCAAATCTGGGACGTGGTTCCCGCAAACCGTGAGACATATAAGCCAAAAGCCCGGACGTGGCTCCTGCAAAACCATGGGATAAGATGATTCCCGAGACTTGGGATGAGATGATTCCCAAGTCGAAACTCAGATGACATGGATGGGAGTATTCCTTGTTGACAACCCGATAGAAGAGATAATTCTATCACCTCGGGATGAGATGATTCCCGAGACTTGGGATGAGATGATTCCCAAGTCGAAACCTAGATGACAAGGATGGGAGTATTCCTTGTTGACAACCCGATAGATGAGATGATTCTATCACCTCGGGATGAGATGATTCCCGAGACTTGGGATGAGATGATTCCCAAGTCGAAACCCAGCTGAAAAGGATGGGAGTATTCCTTGTTGATAGATGAGATGATTCTATCGTCTTGGGATGAGATGATTCCCAAGACAAAACCCAGCTGAAAAGGATGAGAGTATTCCTTGTTGATAGATGAGATGATTCTATCGTCTTGGGATGAGATGATTCCCAAGTCAAAACCCAGTTGACAAGGATGGGAGTATTCCTTGTTAATAGA
Organism: Turnera subulata; assembly: GCA_028386065.3. Lineage (NCBI taxonomy): Eukaryota > Viridiplantae > Streptophyta > Magnoliopsida > Malpighiales > Passifloraceae > Turnera > Turnera subulata. The sequence goes on along the minus strand of JAKUCV010004159.1, from coordinate 6,412 downwards.
TGAGATGATTCTATCGTCTTGGGATGAGATGATTTCCAAGACAAAACCCAGCTGACAAGGATGTGAGTATTCCTTGTTGATTGATGAGATGATTCTATCGTCTTGGGATGAGATGATTCTCAAGACAAAACCCAGCTTACAAGGATGGGAGTATTCCCTGTTGATAGATGAGATGATTCGGTCGTCTTGGGATGAGATGATTCCCGAGTCAAAACCCAGCTGACAAGGATCGGAGTATTCCTTGTTGATAAATGAGATGATTCTATCGTCTTGGGATAAGATGATTCCCAAGTCAAAACCCAGCTAACAAGGATGGGAGTATTCCTTGTCGACCACCCGATAGATGAGATGATTCTATCACCTCTGGATGAGATGATTCCCGAGACCTGGGATGAGATGATTCCCAGAATCCGAGGGCCCGTCCCTCAAAACTTCAGGATGAGATGATTCCTGGAGACGAGTACGGGATGCTTCAAAATTTGGCACACACCACGCATTTATCCCTCAAATTTGGTTGTTCCTTTTTCTTACGTTGTTTCGGCCTTAGTCTCTAAGGACTCATCAACGAGGGGCATCTGTGAACACCCAAATTTGACCCCTGAATGTTCCTCTAATTTAGATTTTGGGTAGGTTCAAACCATAAGATTAATGAGATTATTTAGTGTTTGGCTAAGGCACACTTGGAATTTATTTTGGTGGAATGCATATTTTATGAATTGGGAATTCACACATTTGAACCTTAGGATTAATAAGATGATTTAATCTTAGGATAAAAATGTATTAAACCTAGTTCAATAAAAAATTGTCCTATTTTATTTACTTGGGCTTTCTTGTTTATTTTAACCCAATCATAATGAGATGATTTATTTTTGGGTTAAGTAGGAATGTGAGGGCCTAAGTTAACGAAATATGGACCTTCCAGAGTTGAGTAGCCCATAAACATATTACTTGCAGACCAATCTTAGCTCTGATTTTCATAGAAAATCAGAGTTAAATCATCCCTTAATGGTAAATGTGTTTTTGGTATGATTTTGGCATAAAGTGGGTACATAATATGTAATCAATCAATTAGGAGATGATTGGGGGGGAGTACTAGTCAAGAAAAGAGCTGATTCTAGGTAGATTAGGGGTTAATTCCGCGGTGGAGTCAAATCAGGGAGCAATTAAGGGAAACCGGGAACAAAGAAAGGAAAGAACGGGAAAAATGCGGGGTGCCGGGCGGTCTTGGTGGGATGACCTCCGGCCATGGCGGTCATCCATCCCATGACCACTGGCCCTGGCGGTCCTGGCGCCCAGATTGCCCGATTTTCGCCCCCGATTTGATTCTACGCGGTTTTGGACCAGATTTTCGGGCATAATTTTCGCTATTAAGCAGGTCCACACCCCTAGACTCCCCAAAGCATTATAAATAGGACCCCTCACTCATATTTCAGGAGACCAATCTCTCATTACACACACACACCTCCCATAAACTTTGTTTGCTTGGAGAAACTCTACTTCTTCAATCCTAGAAACACTTTTAGGGCAGAAAATTTGGAGGAATTTCGTAGGAAAGCATCAAGAAGAAACCCAGGAAGAGAAGATCACGAGGGTGGAGCCATCAAAAGCAATCCGAGGCCAAGAAGGTGGGAAATCCAAACAGAAGGACCTGATGCAAGTAGCCTCATAAAAAAATTCATATCTCGAGTTATAGAAGTCGGATTGCTGTGATCTTAGACCCTTCTGAAAGCTAAGAGTGAGAGCCACAACTTTGCTGTTGGGACCAGAAGCTGAACCGGCCATTTGCATTGTCTAAAATCCAGTAGAAGACGACCTACAGTTTCTGTCCAACAACCGAGCTAAGTGTTCTAACCCCTTTTTATTACGCACTTTATTGATTGCTGCTTGCTGGTTATCAGATGATATTTTTGTGGATTATGTGATTGCTGTGATGCCATGTCAAGAACTACGTGGGCTTTGAACCCGGTCGCCGGGGTACGTAGGTGGTCTCTAGTGGTGGAGACTCAAGCCTAAATGTTTTTATTTTCCCTTTTTGTTCTGTACCTTCTTCTCCTCCCCCTCCAGTTCAATTTTGTTATTTTTATGTGATTTGCTTCCACAATTGCACTCTTGCACAAGGCACACACAATTTCTTCAATTTGCACAATGTCTCGACCCAACACGGATGGGTGCCTAACACCTTCCCATCCGTGACGAACCCTCGATCCCATATCTTTGGTTCGCCCTAACCATGTAGCCTAAAGGAGTTTCATGAAGGTTTTTCCCAAATTTTGCCCTTAAATAAAATTTGGGTGGCGACTCCAATGATATGGGATTGACCCGAGGAAGAAGGTGAAGGAAAAGGTGAATAGGCCCAAGTGATTTTGGGTCGGGTATTCACACATTGTCTCACTGGTTTTGAAAAAGGTACTACCTCACGGTTATGTGGATCTCATGCCCCTACATCGTCATATTGAGTTTGAAGATAATGGGTGTGTAGTGCCCCTTGAGACATAAAAGCCAAAAGTGGGGGTGTGGTGCCCCTAGTATCTTATCGTGGTTTTAAAGACGGGGTTTAGTATCGGTTCTCCTTAGGTGTTTCAACCTAACATCAAATGTAAAAAGGGGCTTGTTGTACCCCTGAGAATCATAAGTGGGGGTGACTTTCCCTTAGTATTCATGAAGGCCTGATAAGTTATGCGAGCATGACATACAAAATATCTATTACTGCAAATTCAAGCAAACATTAACAGATGCCCCTTATCTTAGTGAACAGTTTGATCCTAGTAACCGGGTATACCTTCTCCCATTTCTTCTCTCTTTTCTTTTATTTTCTCTCCCTTAGTCCCTCTCTCTCCTCCCCCAATCTTCTGAATTTTCCCGAAATCTGCCAGGTGTGCCCACATCATCGACCGGATGATCATGTGGATGGATGACCGCTACTATGTTAGAACTCATGGTTCATTACAGGTTTTGATAATCGACAAACCAATTCCAGATCATGACAAAGATGAAGCAAAAAGAAATGAAGTCGAACCAATCCTCAAGCAAAAGAAACCATTCAAGAGCAAAAGATCAAAGTAAATGAGCACAAGATTGAAGAGCTAAAAGATATTAGGTGTTGTGCACAAATTCTTTGGATGAAACAACAACTAAAAGATTATGGTCTAAGCCTTAGTCATGTGCCTCTTAAATGTGATAACACAAGTGCCATAAGCTTGACCAAGAACCCTGTTCTTCATTCTAGAACAAAACATATAGATATTAGGCATCACTTCATTAGGGATCATGTTCTCAAGGGAGATGTAGCTATTGAATTCGTTGAAACAAAATCTCAACTAGCTGACATCTTCACAAAACCCTTAGACAAAGAGTCATACTTTTGAATTCGAACTGAACTTGGCATACTTGACTCTACATTAATGTAATCCCTGCATTCCTCACATATCTCTTTTTGAACATTACTGACTTGAGCGTCGGAGGCTCCCCTAATTTTATTTTGCAGGTACTCCCCTTACTCAAAGCAACAAGATAGGGGGAACAAAGCCTCACCTATTTCTTCACATTATTTCTTTTTGCTAATGCCAAAAGGGGGAAGATAAGAAGAGAAGTATATGCATCAAGATAGGGGGAATCATGGGAATCATTATTTGAAAAATATAGGGGGAATTGTTGTTATAAATATTAGCATATACTTCTAGTTGTTTGTCATTATCAAAAAGGGGGAAATTGTTAAAACTCATGGTTCATTACAGGTTTTGATAATCGACAAAACAATTCCAGATCATGACAAAGATGAAGCAAAAAGAAATGAAGTCAAACCAATCCTCAAGCAAAAGAAACCATTCAAGAGCAAAGGATCAAAGTAAATGAGCACAAGATTGAAGAGCTAAGAAAGAAGAGTTAGATTCATAAATTGTACAAGGTATAACACTCAACTCTTCTAGGACATTGGCTCAAAATAAGATAAAATTTGCTCATGCATCACATAAACATATTTCAAACATCAAACTGTTTTTCTGTGTCAATAACATCAATGTTATGTTTTTAAAACATCGATGTTCTGCCTTCCAACAAATTTCCAAAACAGGCAGTAGGCTAATAACATCGATGTTGGAATCCTAAACATCGATGTTCTAGTGACCGTTGCGTTTAAAATTAGTCATAACATCGATGTTCCCATTTGTAACATCGATGTTCCATAATGGTCAGTTTCAATTTGTTTTTGCCGAGCCAAAATAACATCGATGTTGCCATCCAAACATCGATGTTCCTGCCTTCAAAGAATTTTCCAAAAATTGGCAGAAGACTCAGAACATCGATGTTGGATTCCTAAACATCGATGTTTTCATGACCGTTGCATTTGAAAAAATCCTTTGCATAAGCAAAACATCGATGTTGGATTTCATAACATCGATGTTCTTCAATGGTCAGCTTTAATCGTTTTTCACAGAAGCAAAATAACATCGATGTTGTGAATTAAACATCGATGTTCTTCAAGAATCAGTTTTCATCTCATTTTCACAGAAGTAAAATAACATCGATGTTGGTTTTCAAAACATCGATGTTCTTCATATGAAGCTTTAAAGGTTTTACACAGAATCAAAATAACATCGATGTTGGGTTTGAGAACATCGATGTTTTAGTTACCGTTAGTCCAAAAATTCAAATTTGCTGGACAAAACATCGATGTTGAGCACTAAAACATCGATGTTATGGCCGTTATTACGGACAACTTTTAGCACCCACTATGTTTTGTTTAAAGTTTTTTTCTTGGGTGGATTTCAAACGGCTCCATGACTTTTCAGAGCTACAAATTAAGCATTTTCAGCTCTGATTCAGAACCAATCAACTCTCTGCATTCATGCTATTCATTCATACATACATTACAAATCCTAATTGAGCCAATATCCTTTGAGGATTGAGAGTTGCCTTTTTTAGCTTAAATTCTGTAACTCATATCTACTCTTGTGAGAGCCTTTGTTTGAGTGATTGTATTGCTATACACCTTAAGGAAGGTTAGTTCCCTTGTTGAGATTCATAGGAAGAGGGTATATCTTCTTGTGTGAGCAGTCTTGAAGTGAGGTATCTTCAAGCAAGAGATTAGAGTTTCTTGTGATTAGAACTCTAGGTTTGTAATGGTTTGTTAAGCACCCGTAAGCTTAACATAGATAGTGGAATCTTCAAGAGAGTCTCTTGAAGGACTGGATTAGCCACACAAGTAGTGTGTGTGTGAACCAGGATAAATTGCTTGAGTCCTTCAATTGTTTTAAATTCCGCTTAATTTCCTGCTTATCTCGTTTTAATCCGATAAACGCTATTCACCCCCCTCTAGCGTAGGTCTATTGTTCTAACAATTGGTAGCGGAGCCTAACTCTCTGAAAGACTTAACCGTTTGAGAGAAACTTTCCATGGCTTCTTCAAGTAATTATGCAGGACTCTTCGAAGGACAATCAACCACTCGTCCACCGCTCTTTGATGGCACTAATTACAGCTACTGGAAGGAGAGGATGAGAATTTTCCTCCAATCCTACAACTATGCTCTCTGGAGAATCATGAACTTTGGAGAGCAAATTCCGATGAAGAAAGTTGGCGAAATTCAAGTGCCAAAGACGGAGGAGGAGTACAACGCTGCAGACATTATATTGGTTGAAAACAATACCAAATCAATCAACATGCTCTATTGTGCAGTCAACCCCGATGATTACCGAAAAATCTCTTGCTGCACAACCGCAAAAGAAATGTGGGATAAGCTGGAGGTCACCTACGAAGGAACCGATCGAGTTCGAGAGGCCAAAATCGACTCCCTGACTGCATATTACGAACTCTTTCGAATGAAGGAGAACGAAGGAATAGAGGAGATGTTCGAACGATTCTCTAAAATCGTAAATAACCTTCCATGCTCTCAAGAAGGTCTACTCCGACAAGGACTTGGTCAGAAAAGTCCTTAGATGCCTCACTCCCGAATGGCGTTCTAAAGCCGACGCAATCTATGAAAACATCGGGACATCGAACACAACCATTGACAGTCTTAGAGGTAATCTTTTAACCTATGAAAGTACTATCCTTAAACCCTCTTTGCAGGAACCAAAGAAGAAGAACATAGCTCTCAAAGCTTCTACCTCCAAGACGCAAGAGCTCATTGAATCGGACTCTAGCGATGACGATCAGGAACTCGGACTTGTAATCCGCAAATTCCACAAATTCATGAAGAAGGAATTTGTAAAGAAAGGAAGAAAGATGTCCGGACCACCCAAATGCTATGGGTGTGGAGAGAGTGGGCACATCAAGCCCAAGTGCCCCAAAGCAAAGGAGGGAAAGGAGAAGAAGTCCTACAAGAAGCAAAGGGCATACATCTCATGGGGAGGCGATTCCGGTGATGAATCATCCGATAGCGATGAAGAAGAAACGGCTAACCTATGTCTCATGGCAA
>JAKUCV010004158.1:30083-47188 GCA_028386065.3 Turnera subulata | reverse complement strand
TCAACATACACTTCCTCCATGATGTAGCCATTTAAGAATGCACTCTTGACATCCATTTGAAACAATTTAAATGCTTTATAAGATGCATATGCAAGAAGCATGCGAATAGATTCTAATCTAGCAACAGGAGCAAATGTTTCATCAAAATCAATGCCTTCTTCTTGATTATAACCTTGAGCAATAAGTCTAGCTTTGTTTCACACAACAATACCATTTTCATCTAACTTATTCCTAAAGACCCACTTAGTACCAATAACGGGATGATCATTTGGTCTAGGAACAAGATTCCAAACTTGACTTCCCTCAAATTGATTTAACTCCTCTTGCATAGCAATAACCCAACTTTCATCATTAATAGCATCATAAACGTTTTTAGGCTCAACTTGTGACAAGAATGCAATATGACCATTTAAATTATGTAAAGAAGACCTAGTAACTACCCCTTTTGTAGGATCCCTAAGAATTGCACTAGGAGAATGTCCCCTTGGTACCTTGATTACCACAATACCTTGTCCTCCGATAGTTTCCTTTTCCTTCTCTTGTACATCAAAAGTTTGAGAAGAAGAAGTATCATCATTTTTGGATTCACTTGTACTTGTTGGTGGAGGTCTACGTGTGAAATTTATTATATCATCATCTCTATTGCCATTTAAATCAGCTTCATCAAATACAACATGCATGGATTCTTCAACAAGAAGAGTCATTTTGTTATACACATGATAGGCCTTACTAGTAATAGAGTAACCAAGAAATGTACCTTCATCCGATTTGGCATCAAACTTACCGAGATTGTCTTTGGTATTAAGAATATAGCATTTGGATCCAAACACCTTAAAGTAATCAATATTTGGTTTTCTACCATACCATAGTTCATAAGGAGTTTACTTGAAGATAGGCCTTAAGGAGACTCTATTTAGCACATAACATGCGGTATTAACCGCTTCGGCCCAAAAGTATGAAGGTATATCATTTTCATTTAACATAGTGCGTCCCATTTCTTGCAATGTCCGATTTCTTCTCTGAACAACCCCATTTTGTTGAGGTTGTTCACAATAATGATCAAACAGAAGATTATCAAACTTACCACCATGATCACTTCTAATTTTAGAAATCTTATAACCTTTTTCATTTTGCAAACGTCTAACAAGGCATCCAAACTCATACAAAGCATGATCTTTACTAGCAAGAAATATAACCCAAGAAAATCTAGTGTAATCATCAACAATAACAAAAGCATAATTCATACCACCAAGACTAGTTGTCCTCATAGGAACAAAAGATCAAGATGCAAGAGTTCAAGAGGTCTAGAAGTTGTTACCATATTTTTGCCTTTGAAGGAGCTTTTAACTTGCTTTCCAAGTTGACAAGCTCTACATACTCCATCTTTTCCAAATTTGATCTTGGGTAGACCCTTTAACAAGGTCCTTCTTGGATAGTTTCGAAATTAATTCCAAATTGACGTGTCCAAGCCACCTATGCCATAAAATAGGTGTTTCCATCTTTGCACTAAAACACTTAACATCATTGTTAGCAACTTCTTTCTGGTTGATTGAGTAAAGATTTCCGATCCTTTTACCAACAAAAAGTAAATGATCATCAAAACATCTAGTAACCATGCACTTGGTAGTTTCAAAGGTGACTCTATATCCCTTATCACATAGTTGACTTATACTTATGAGATTGAACTTTAAGTTATCAACAAGAAGCACATGCTCAATAGTAGGATTAGAACCAATATCACCAATTCCAAGTATTTTACCTTTAGAGCTATCACCAAAGGTTACTTTACCTTTACCTTTACCTTTCAAAGATGAGAACTTTGATTGATCACCCGTCATATGGCGTGAACATCCACTATCAAGTACCTACTCATCTTTGTCGTCCTACAAAAAATAAACAAGATTTAGGTACCCACTCAATTTAGGGTCCATGAATGTTAGCTCCTGTACCTTTAGCTACCCAAACATATTTTCCATGTGAATTCTTACTCCTGGACATGCAAGTACGAATTCCATGACCATGTTTACCACAATGATAGCATGTGATAGAAGGAATATAAGAATGATCATGAACACTATCATGGTATGATTGTTGCCTTCCACCATAGTTATATAACTTAGAAAGGTTATGAAATGATCTAGCATGTAGCGTAACATCATTGGTTTGTGTTCTAGCATTATAAGCATATGATCTTCTACCATGTGTGCTTGGTTTAGTATAATAAGATCCTCCATTTCTAGCGTTGTATACATGTGATCTTGCACTATTATCATTTGATCTAATATTATGGGAATGTGGTCTTCTATTATTGGTATACAATCTAGCATAATGGAATCTACTACTACTTTCATATGATCTTGCTTTTTGAGCATTTCTATGATGAATTGGTGATTTTGTATTATGAACATGTGATCTAGCATGATGAGTTGAAGATGAGGCACCATGTTCATGTGTCTTAGCAATTAGTATAATAGGTTTGACCTCATATGACACATTTGATGCTCCTAATCCTTCCTTTTGAATTGGATTTCTTTGATGTCCTAAGAGAAGATTAAGATTATCTCTACCATTTGTAAACTTCTCTAATGTTTTCTTGAAATCTTCAACTTGAGACTTAAGAGACTCATTCTCTTTTTCTACTTTGCCTTCAAACTTCATTCCATAAGCTATCAAAGAACCTATTAGCTCATTGTAGGATAGGACATTAAAATCTTTTGCCTCTTCAATAGCCGTGACTTTGGATTCCCACTCCTTACTCAAGGATCTTAATACTTTAGTAACTTTCTCCTTATCACTTATGGTCTTACCAAGGCTCACAAGGTTATTGCATAGAGTTGAAAACCTAGTACTCATATCATAGATGGACTCATTAGACTTCATTGTAAAAAGCTCATATTCTCCCATAAGCCTATTGGTCTTTGATTTTTTACTTGGTTTGTTCCTTCATGAGTTGTGCATAAGAGTGTCCAAATTTCATGAGCACTCTTACAAATTCTAATTCTCTCAAATACTTCTTTACTTAAGGCACATAGTAAAGAGTTTCTAGCTGTGGCATCTAGAGTGCCTTTCTTCTTCTCATTCTCACTCCAATCGCTCAAAGGCTTAGGTGGCCTACTCCAACCACTCTCAACAATCTCCCAAATTTCTAAACCTTGACCCTCTAGAAACATTTGCATTCTAACTTTCCAATAGTCAAAGTTTATACCATCAGAGAAAGGAGCTTTGTGGATATTATACCCCTCAAAAGCCATGATCTTTACTCAAGGAGATTAATCCTAAACAAAGAGACCTTGCTCCGCTACCAATTGTAAGCCCAAACAAGCTAAGAGGGGGGTGAATTAGCTATTAAGAACTAATTAAAAACTTGAAACAATAATAATTGCGGAATTAAAAAAGAGAGAGAAGGGCAAACCGATTTATACTGGTTCACACACACACAACCCGTGTGGCTAATCCAGTCCTCCGAGAGACTCTCTCGAAGATTCCACTGTCACCGTTAAGCTTCCGGGTGCTTAACAAACCGTTTCCAATTCCTGCTTGAAGATTTCACACTTCAAGACTTTTCCCACAGAAAGAGGACCCTCTTCCTATGAATTTACTACAAGGGAACAATCCTCCCTTAATGTGTATGTTAATACAAATGTCACTCAAAACAAGACTCTCTTTAAGAGTAGGTATGAGTACAAAATAAGCTCTATAAGGCAACTCTCAATTCTCAAAGAAATTGGCTCATAAAAAGTGATATGTATGTATAACAATGAATGCTTGAAACTGTAGAGAGTTTATCCAAGTGAAAGAGAGGTTTAAAGCCTCTATTTATAGCCTCAAAAGTGCATATATGCATTGGGGACAAATCTGAACACCTTTATACAAAGATAGCATGTTTGCTGAAAAAGATGTTTGATTCTAACGGCACAACATCGATGTTGGTTATCACAACATCGATGCTTAGCCGTTGGATTTGAATAGTTGAGCCAACGACTAGTACAACATCGATGTTTGTTTTCTCAACATCGATGTTTTGAGGCTCAACATCGATGTTTGCTGATCCAACATCGATGTTTTGGCGCTTCGCAAAAAGTATGCTTGAAAACAATTGTCACAACATTGATGTTGAGAAGCCAACAACGATGTTTTCGCACTTCTGCCAAATTTTGAAAATACTTGAAAACATAGAATATCGATGTTTTTGACACAACATCGATGTTGCTTGATAGAAAATCGATGTTTTGAACACAACATCGATGTTCTTGAGCCACGGCAAAAGTTCTGATGTATTCAAATGCAATAACATCGATGTTGAATATAAAACATCGATGTTTAGGGCTCAAGGAACAATTTTATGACATATATGATTAATGAATGCATGAAGGAAAAACGATTTTTGGTTTGAGCTAATAACTTGGAAGATTTGAGTTACCATTTACAAGAAGTTCCTATAGATAATTCCTATATTTCTTCATCCTTGTTGCTTCAATCCTTGTACTCCTTTCACTTTAGACTATTGCTTCTTTGATTGGTTTCTTTTTGCTTCAAAGGTTGTCATCAATTGAGCTATGGTCAGTTTGTCGTTATCAAAACCCTGAAATGAGACAATGAAGCATGAGTTCTAACAAATTTCAATCCCAATTTGTTTGGGATTCCCAAGCCAAAATGTGGACACCTAGAAAAAAAAAACAAAGGAGAGTTGGAAGAATTCCCTACATTCATCCTCATGTAGGAGAGCTATTTTATCTTCGCATGCTACTTAATGTGGTACGAGGGGCTCAAAATTATACTGATCCAATGCGTTTGGTCTGCAGGACGGGATGTGACAAACTGGACTGGACTGGGCAGGACAAGACAAGACTGGCCAACTGTCCTGTCCAATGTAGCGTTTGGTATGATGTACACGAGATGGGACTGTTGTGCTAAATTCCATTTGGTTAGCTGTGGACAGGACTGGACTAAACACTATAATGTCAATATTACCCCTGGTACTGAAAAATTGTTTAAGTACATAATATAGCCAAATTTAGCCCTTAAAAATATATAAAATTTTAATAGGAAATTTATTTTTGGCTATAATTACTTTTTGACAATGTGATCATAATTTGAATATTAAAATTCATAATTTGGTTATTTTGAAGATATTTTGCGTAAGAAATTTATGATTCAAAGATATATTAAAGATCTTGAGATTTTAATTTCATGATTTGCATGCTTGAAATTAGTAAAACTCATCACAAATTTATAAAATAAGAATTCATTAAAGAGTCGATAGCCAATTAAATATGTCATTCACCATACACATGTCAATTAAATGTCATGATTATTAGTACTGAACTAGGAAGTTTCCCTATTAAACTAGGAACATGTTATGATTCAAAGAAATGATATTCAATGATTTATATTCAGCAGTATATTCATCAAATTGGTTTGGAAACAGGTTCTAAATTGTGACAACAAGCGTAACAGTAGTTTTCAGACCTTGGAAAAAAAAACCTACTTTGACAAAATAGCTTTTTGTTTGCTTATAGCTCTAATTATATCTAGGAAGTATGTCATCAATCATCGGAAATGAGCTTAAATAATTAAACTTCAACTACCTTTCACCAGGGGCGGATTTAGGGGGAAGCAAGGGGGCCCAGGCCCGCCCTAGAATTCTAATATATATTTATATGGTAACAAAAATACAAAAAACACAGGGCGGCCTGGTGGATGGTTGCTCACTATATACCCCTTTGGTCGGGGTTCAGTACTAATTAAGCTTATCCATGAAAGGTTTTGCTATAACTTTCCTCACAATTCATTTCTGAGTATGACTGTAGTATGTAATAATGAAAAAAATGCTAGGTTGTATAAAATTCTTGTATATATAAGTAATCAAATTCAATAGAAATGAAAAGGGAGACCAATTATATAAACATGTGGATGGGATGCAGAGTAACAAACAACAGAGTACATGCATACCTTAACCTTAATACTTCACATACCACAACATTATTTTCAAAACAAAAAACTAGGAAAATGATATTTTGACCAATTATACTCTCTTTATTTCCCTTCCCCTCTTTGCTCAATCGGAATCTTAATCAAACAGGGAACATAACAAAGAAAGGAATGCTTACGCAAGCCTTAGCATCTAATATTAGCATCATAGAATATAGAAGTTAAAAATATTGCATAAATTCTTTCTTCTCTTATATTCTTGTCTACTCTTCAAACATCATCGACATCTTTCTAACAAATACATAAACTTCGTGAAAAAGGAAACCCTTCATCAGCAAACAAACCAACCAAAAATTTGGTCAATAAACAAACAAACAAGTCACCAGAAACCCAGTAGTAGTAAACAAGCTAGAGGCAAATCACATATGCAAAGCCATCACAAAAGCACCAGCACGTACGAATAAAAAAAACCCAAGTTGCTGGAACCCCAATTTTGCAACTCACGACAAAGGGGTTAAGAACCCAAAATCAAACATGAAACCCCTAACCCTAAAATTGTGAAATGGAGAGTCACCTTATTTCTCTAGCAACACAACTTTGATCCACACTTAATATCCTGCAAATCAAGACAAGAGCTCGTCAATTTTGTATGAAATTGGCTGAGAAAGAACAAAAAATCGAACAAAAAGAAGAAGCGGAGAAGAAGAGGCGCAACCGCACCCACGAGAGAGATTGAGAAGGAGAGAGAGTAGCGGTATAGATGAAATGTGAGGGTTGGGGAAATTTTTTGGTTATATTCCTAGGGTTTTAAGCTGGGATATTTTTGGATTATCAACAAAGGAGCAGGGATAAAGTCGGGATGAAAAATGTATGTACCGTCCAAGCCCATCGTGTCCATCCCTTTTCGAGTGGACAGAAATTCCTCATTCCTGTCCCAACTTGTTCCACTTTGTCCCGATGGCACGTCCCATACTCGTGTCGCCAAGCATGGGATAATTTTTTTTTTCCTTTCCCGTCCCAGCCTGTACCACAGACCAAGAGCTTCATTACCTAGGAGTCCAAGTTCTTCACATGCATTTTGAAAAGAATCACAAACATGTCCATGCGTATTTGGTTCACTGGACGGGACGGGATAGACTGAACTGGATTGGACAGAATAGGACAAGATTGAACAACTGTCCTGTCCAATGTAGCGTTTGGTGTGATGTACACTAGAAAGGACTGCTGTGCTGAATTCCGTTTGGTTAGATATAGACTGAACTAGACTAAACACTATAATGTCAATATTACCACTGGTGCTGTTAAAAATGTTTAAGTATGTAATGTAGCAAAATTTAGGCCTTAAAAAAATATAATTTTATTAGGCATTTTATTTGTGGCTATAATTACATTTTGACAACGTGAACATAGTTTGACTATTAACATTCATAAATTGGTTAATTTGAAGATATTTTGCTCTAAGAAATTTATGATTCAAAGATACATAAAAGATCTTGAGATTTGAATTTCATGATTTGCATGCTTGAAATTGGTAAACCTCTTCACAAATTTATAAAATAAGAATTAATTAAGGAGTTGATAGTCAATTAAATATGTCATTGCCAACAATCGTAAAAGTAAAACCAAAGGCTATTTGACCAAATTCAAATTCTTCACTTCACCATCCAATAAGGTAGCTTTCACTCCACCATCCACATATGAAACCGGCTTTGTGTTTGCATTTGGGATTGGTGTATTACAACTCAGGGTTGATCTACTATTGGAAGCTCCAAGCATCTTGCATACATTTGAAGGGTAATCAATTTAGTAATTGGAAAATTAATAATTTAAGCAATAATGAAATTCACATAAATGATATTCAGTCACTACAACAGCCATTACATTCGTGATTATTAGTAGTAAACTAGGAAGTTTGCCTACTAAACTGGGAACATGTTTTCATTCACAGAAATGATATTCAGTGATTGATATTCAGGAGTGTATTAACCAAACTGGTTTGGAACCAGGTTCTAAATTGTGACAACAAACGTAACAGTTTTCACGCCGTGAAAAAAAAAAACTACTTTGACAAAATGGCTATTTGTTTGCTTTTAGCTCTAATTATATCTCGGAAGTATATGAGCTTAAATAATTGTGCTTCAACTACCTTTCACTTCACCAATACTAACCCAGTAGTAGCAAACAAGCAAGAGGAAAATCACATATGTAGAGCCATCACATAAGCACCAACAGAAACAAAATAAAAAAACCCAAGCTGGTGGAACCCCAATTTCGCAACCCACGAGAAAAAAATCGGGGTTAAGAACCCAAAATCAAACATGAAACCCCTAACCCTAAAATTGTGAAATGGAGTCATCTTATTTCTCTAGCAACACAACTAGCTTTCGATCCACACTGCAAATCCTGCAAATCAAGACAGGAGCTCGTCAATTTTGCCTGAAATTGACTGCGAAAGAACAAAACTCGAACAGAAAACGGGAGAGGAAGAAGGGAAGAAGAGGCACAGCCGCACCCACCAGAGAGAGAAAGAGTAGGAGAGAGGGTAGCAGCGTAGATGAAATGTGAGGTGATAACATATGGTATTTTTCGTACTACAAAATCAAATCAGGACCTTATCCCTTGGTCCAGCTAAGGACCTTGAGGAAGCAAGTCATTCAGCTAATAACCTTGGGGAAGCAAGTGATTCAGCTAAGGACTTCGAGGAGATAGTTCAGTCAGCTAAGAACCTAGAGGAGGTAGATCATTCAGCTAAGTGGTATAAAAAACACGTGAAACATGAACAATTAAATAAAAAAGCGTTAGAAAAGTCTAACGCTTATGTCTTAATGTTAGTAGGTGCAGAGAGCCTTTTCAGCTCTTGCTCCTCCCCCTACTTTCTACTATAAATAGGGGGCTTGGGTAAGCTTTTCGAGACGCAAGAGAGAAAACAGAGGAAACTCACTCTCACCCATACTCCCCTCAATATTCTCTCTAAATTCCCCTTTGTCTTACTTAGGCATCGGAGGGTCCTTAGGGTCACAACCCAGGGCCTCCCCAAGAGCTTTATTCTTTCTTTCTTCTTGTAGACCAAATCTCAAGGACCTGGTTGTTACGAGAAGGACCTGCCAGGAGAAAGAAGCACTCTATCAAGATTGAAGGCATGTGGACCAAGCACATCAAAAATCCCATAATTTTACATTGGCGTCGTCTGTGGGGATTCATACAAAAAGCCATGGCTTCCACCCCTGAGCAATAAGATCCTACAAGAACATTCGATCCATCCGCCTCTAGGACCCCAACCACTCAGGATGTTTCTACCACCGGAGGTACTACGATTACTTGAGGACTTCCAACCAACGTAGGAGCTCTAACCACTGTTATAGCCCCCCACAATCAAATATTGGGCAGAGGAACCGAGAGCACAGTGATCAACGCTAGTCCCTCTGGCCAACCAAACCAGGACATGATAACACGCACGTAGTTTGTACAATTCAGGCAGGAGCTGTTGGCCAGGCTCTAAAATTTGTATCCATCACTTCCATCCCCAGATAAGAGGGAGACGGGACATAGGTAACAGATCAGAACAGAGGCCATACGCCGCCCCTACAACGGGGATGAACAACGATTAGAATCAGGCATAATAGCCCATTCACCAACAGTTGCAGGTGCCAAGGAACCAGCAGAGGGACCAAACACCTCGTTGGAAAACCAGGTTAAGGAGCACATAGAACATCACATGCAAGCAATGGCCAGATAGGAAAGGGGAAACGAAGTGGAAGGTGTTTCACCCCTTAAAGACATAGTCTAATCAGCCCCTGTACCAAAAAAGTATAAAGCCCCCTCCATCGAAGCCTACGACGGTCATGTAGAACCCAGAGACCACCAAAAACAATATATGGGAACTATGGGCATGCACGGGTATTCGGACGCGGTTATGTGTAAGGCCTTTCAAACCACCTTGATTAGGTCCCTAGCGAGTGGTATATAGCCTTGACACCAAATTCCATTGGGAGCTTCAAGGAACTCATTGACCGTTTCTTTACTCACTTCTCCAGCCAAAAGAAAACCAAGAAAACTCCTTTGGCTCTCATGCTCATGAAACAAAGATCAGGAGAATCTTTGAGGGTCTTTATGAAATGTTTCAATGCCGACGCCATCGTAATCCCGAATCTAATAACCTCGACAAAAACACATGTCCTGATAACCGCCACCATCAACGTAGATTGGAAGAAGGCCCTGGCTGCAAAAGCTCCCTAAAACGAGGATGACCTGATGGATGAAATCGTAAATCAAATCAACGTAGAAGAAGCATTGGCGGCAACAGAACCTCGTCATAAAAAAGGACACAAAACAGGACTTTTCAGGAATGAGGCCACACAGGTCCTCGTTTTCGAAGGGTAGAGATCAAGGAAGAAAGGCGGAAAAGCAGGCACTGAAACCACGCACCTCCCCATATGAAACCTTCACCCCTCTACGAGCAGGACCAGAGTACTCATGGAGATCAAGGATGCGCCAGACATAAATTGGCCCACTAGGATGAAAAGTGACCCAAGGCATAGGGACGAGACGAAATACTGTGAGTTCCTCAACGACCACGGACACGATACTGAAAATTGTTTCCACCTTAGGAAATAGATAAAGAAGCTGGTTAGGGAAGGCCATTTGGATCGCTTTCTATTACCTCCTCCCCCACGTAGAAATAGAGGAGCTGGCGAGAGGGATAGAGGAGATGCATGAGGCAAAAATTAAATCACGATGGTACGGCGAGTTGCAAACATCACCGGGCGAACATTGGTCAGGACTATAAGGCAAAGACCTTTTCAGGACAGCCAAAAGAAAAGAAATCGGAAAGGAAAATCATTGGAGACAGAACCCATTCAGTTCAGCAGCAGCGACATGTCCAGAGTCTTGGTACCCCACAAAGATGCACTAGTCATCACGGCCGCCATAGAGAGGAACGTGGTGACTCGAATTCTGATTGATGACGGAAGTGCGGTAGACATTCTTTAAGCCGACACCCTGGTAAGGATGGACCTCCCAAGAAAAAAACTAAAACCAGACTACACCCTGTTATATTGTTTTACCGACGAATGCATAGTCTCGACAGGCTCCACCTGCCTAAATCTAACAGTGGGCACGGCCCCGAGGCTCACAATTGTACGTACCAACTGGTTAGTTTGCAAAGGGAAGTGTTCCTACAATGGCATCACTAGAAGACCTACTATACACAAGTTGCAAACCATACCTTCCACCCTGTACCAGGTGATGAAGTTTTCAACCTGCCACGGTACAGGAGAAGTTAGAGGGAGTCAGACCTTGGCACAAGAATGTTGCACTAGCATCTTGTGTGGTGAAAAGCACGAAACATACACCCTGCAAACCGAGGCAAAACCGAAGCCCGTTGGAAAGGTAATACAACTTCCGTTGGAAAGAGCGCATGAAAAGGTTGTTCAAGTGGGAAAGGACTTCTGGGAGTGCATGTAAAAGGACCTGAAATTTTTGGACTTCTTTGAGAAAAATCGAGACGCACTAGCTTGGGAAGCTACAAAGACGCTAGGCATTTCACCAGGCATCATTACTCATAAGCTAAACCAGAATCCAAAATTCACTCCCATAAAGTAGAAGCGACGATGGTTTTCGAAGGCTGGCTTTATTTGCAAAATACTTTATCCCGAGTGGTTGGCGAATGTTATGATTGTCAAAAAAAACCAAACGGTAAGCTGGTGGAAACAATATGTGTGTGGACTTCACCGATTTGAACAAAGCAACACCAAAGGATTACTTCTCTTTGCCCAAAATCGATCAGCTGGTGGACTCCACGGCAGGACATAAATGGCTGAGTTTCTTGGATGCTTACTCAGGGTATCACCAGATCTTGATGGATAAGGAGGATGCCGAGAAGATAACGTTCTTTTCCGAAAATGGCATCAAACATTACACGGCCATGCCCTTCGGTTTAAAGAACGCATGAGCCACTTTTCAGCGTTTGATGACTAAGGTCCTAAAAGATGAGATCGGCAAAAAATTTAAAGTGTACATCGATGACATAGTCGTCAAAAGTACAACTCGAGAGGATCATGTGGAGGCGTTCCAATGGGTCTTTGATAGATTTAGAGAGCCTGGTATGAGGCTCAACCCAACCAAATGTGTCTTCAGAGTTCCTAGCGGCAAGTTTTTAGGCTTCATGCTCACGGAGCGGGTATAGAGGCTAACCCAGATAAGATCGCCACCATTAAAAACATGAAGGAACCAAGTTGCCTCAAGGAGGTCCGAGAGCTAACGGAACGGATCGCGGCCTTGACAAGGTTCATGAGTAGGTCAACCGAGATGTGCAACCTCTTCTTTCGACTCTGGAGAAGCTAGAAGGAGTTTAGATGGAGGAATGTGCTGAAACATTTGAACAGCACAAAGTTTTCCTAACTTCACCCCCGATTCTAACAACACTCGTGCTAGAAGAAGTCCTTATCTTATACATGGCAATAGCAGAGGAGGCTGTGAGTGCGGCATTAGTACGTGAGAATAAAGGACATCAACAACCTGTGTACTATGTGAGCAAGACCCTTATAGGGGCTGAGGCACAATACACTACTGCAGAAAAATTAGCTTATGCAGTGGTAGTGGGATCTAGGAAGTTAAAACCCTATTTCCAAAGCCACACTGTTCGGGTGTAAACCAACCACCCCATAAGGAAGGCCCTACACAAACCCGACGCCTCAGGTTGATTGGCAAATTGGGCGGTAAAACTAAGCACTCTGGACATCGAGTGCCTACCACGAATAGCAATCAAAGGACAGGTCCTAGCTGATTTCATCCTAGAAGGAGTTCTAGCCTTGGATAATTGAAAAGACGAATGGGCACAACGTGTAGATGGATCCTCAACCAAGGAGGGGAGCTGCGCAAGTATCATAATCACGATACCCAAGAAAGACATGTTCGAGTTTTCTCTAAAACTAGCATGGAAAGCCTCAAACAATTAGGCCGAGTATGAAGCTCTCCTAACTGGACTCGAGTTGGCAAAGAGCTTGGAGCGAAGTCAGTGAAGATTTTGTGATTCCCAACTTATTGTTGAACAGATAAATGAAAATTAGGAGGCAAAGAACGAGGTCATAAAAAAATATTTGAAGAAGATCGACGAGGTTCGAACAGGTCTGGCAATTCTAGAAGTCATCAGGATTCCCCGACATCCTCACCAAGATGGGGATGTCCAGCGTTATACCCACAAAGATCATCAGAGAAATCCTCATGTACCCGTCCAAAGGAAGGGGGAACATCCTCCCTACCCTTACAGGAGACTCCTGGATAAACCTGATGAAGAGGCACTTCTCAGAAGGAATCCTACCAGCAGATCCCAATGAATCTCGTAAAACAGTGAAACGAGCAGGGTGGTACACCGTTCAGCTCCCATAAAATTCTGGAAATTCTGCAAGGGTAAAATTGTAAATTAAATTTCAAAAAATTCCCAAAATTCCACAGAAATTAAATACCGAAAATTCAGGGCGTTACACTTTGAACAATATTCCACATCTCAAGATCTTTTCCTTCAAGGAAGATCTTCATTCTAAACTTCCAATAGTCAAAGTTCATTCCATCAAAGTGTGGAGCTTTGTTGACACTTATACCTTCATAAGCCATGATCTTTTCCTCTGGAAATGAATCCACTAGACTGATAACGCAGCTCCGTTACCAATTGTTGGCCCAGAAAAGGCTAAGAAGGGGGCGGGGGCGGGGGCGGGGGGGGGGGGGAGGTGAATTAGCTTTTCCTCTTTTTCGGTTTTCCTGTGATTTGGCTCGACACAGAAGCCAAATGTTAAACTTGAATGAAATGCGAAGATGAATGCAGGAAAGTAAAGAACACAGGCAATTTACAGTGGTTCCGCACTAAGGAGTACATGCACTACCTAAAGGTCCCCCCTTTAGGAATTCTAAACTATCCACTAATTTGGTTTTCACAGGCGAGCCAAATAACCTATGGTACACAAGTTTTTGCGGGCTAAACTTGCCAAACCTAACCCAAAGCTGAACCTAGCTTTGTCTACCCAACAAGATTATTCCCTAATGCCTTCTGATTACGACCTTTCCCAACGCAAAGCTTTAAGAGTGACTCACTCAAGAAGTTGCACAAATTAAGCACAAGAATATCTCTCAATGTAAGCTCTTTTCTCAACTTAGAATATCTTGAATAGCTAGGTTAATTTGCTGTGAGGCTTCAATCCTCTATTTATAGATTCTAAGGATGGGAAGGAGTGTCTTCCAATGGCTAGATTGCTTTCAGGTGGAGCACAAGTTGATTTCTTTCTTCATTTAAGAACTGTCAATATTTGGCTGTTGGCTGAACCATAACTTGTAATTACTTGGGCATAAATTATTCTTCAATCTTCAAAAATTTCTCCAAAAATGGAATTAAGGACCACCAGCTCCTTGATGCATGAAAGAGGATGTGAGGACCACTTTTCTGACCGTTAGTTGACCCTTGGAGACCAAGTAAATCCGTTGCTTTAATTGCACAAAAGTCAGCCACATTTCGGGACCACTTCTCCAATTGCCCAAACAACGAATTTTGGTTTGACTGAAAAGTCATGCTGAAGCCAAATCTTCACGGTATTTGGTTTCTGCCAGAAACCAAATTTTCTACAAATGCTTGAAAGACACAAGGGCTTTCCATACTGTTTGTTAATCAACAAAATAATAATATAATCATTGAATAATCATCAGAAATATACTAAACAAGATTAGTCTTAATTAATTACTTAATTAAGCACTTAACACATGTTTAGGCTAATAGGAATAACCATCGGACCTGCTCCTTTTGTGATAGAATTCCACGTGCTGGACATCACGTCCAGCTTTAACTTACTTCTTTAGAGACCCTGGTTGCATCAAGCTCGAGCTGTGGCATCCACTTTAGATCAGATGCTGCGGTTTCCTTATCAAGGAGGGGCAATCACTATTAAAGGGGAAACTACCGAGAAGAATATCAAGCCAGTATTTGGAATCGAATGAGACGAGGAAGTATCTTTGTCGAGTTTCATCTTTGAGTCCGTCGGCGCTATAATAACAAACAAGTTGGTCTGTAAGCCCCCTTATTACGACCCTTTTGGTAATATGGCAGTCATAGGGATCATGGGAAAGATGAAGTATTTCCCAATCATGGGGCTAGGGATGAAACAGCAAGGGATATTAGAAGTTCCTCGGGTTCATACCGCTAAACCACCCTTCGATTTGGGAATTGTCCCAACCGAGACAGAAATCGAGAGGCAGAAGGAAAAAGGCCAAAGTAAGGCATTGGCTCCGAAAAATAAGCAAGAATGGGATTCTGTCATGTCTCCCTTTTTTAAGACATCGAATGGCTACTTTATGAAGGAGGGAGAAGACTTTCCTTTCTGTGGGTTCCCGGAACCATGGGTGTGCACCAACGAAATGTTCAAAAGCAAACGTTAGCCTAACGCAGCCTCCTTACTTTAAATCCCACATAGTACGAATTTAGAAAATGTTTAGGCAATGCCACGCTCCTCACCGGACTTCTGGGTTCAAGTCTAACCACTTCAGCTAATCTCACAACTTCCCTCTGCCTGTTCTGCCTACCTTGATTAACTTGATCTGCAGCAAAAACACATAAAACACATAAAACAATCGTATTCCTCCCATATATTAAAAAAAACAACAGATCCTCATATTCAACTCTTTGGTTAACTTCAATACCTTGCTCCTCTTGGTTGTTTACTAGGTTAACTTCAAAACCTTGCTGCTCAACTTCCATACCTTGCTCTGCCGGCTGCTGAACGATTATTGGCTCCTCTTCGTTGTTTACTGGGACAACTGCAACAAAAGCACATAAAACACATAAAACACTCCCACTCTCATATATTAAACAAAACAACAAAACCTTACTGCTCAACTTCAATGCCTTGCTCTACCGGCTGCTGAACGATTATTGGCTCCTCTTCGTTGTTTACTGGGACAACTATAACAAAAGCACATAAAACACATAAAACACTCCCACTCCCATATATTAAACAAAACAACAGATCCTCATATTTAATTCTTTGGTTAGCTATCAATGGTTTAGAGAAAAACTTGTCAATGGGATTTTGTCAAGCAAACATGTTGCATCAGCAACATAAACTTTCGCTTACCTCCCCCGTCTCTAGCATCTACATTTTCTTGGCCAACTTCATCGTCAACAAATGCAGCAAAAGCAATAATAGATTAATTAGAAACTCATCCAAAAAATAATAAAAATTTTTGAAGGAAAGAATTACAATGCACATCCTCACATTCTGCCTGTTCATTCTCCTGCTCTGGCAGCTCCTCTACTGGTTGCAAACCCTCCACTGACAAGAAATAGGAAAACAAATAAACAAGAGAAAAAACTTGTTTACTGGGATAACTGCGACAAAAGCACATAAAACACATAAAACACTCCCACCCCCATATATTAAACAAAACAACAGATCCTCATATTCAACTCTTTGGTTAGCTGTCAATGGTTTAGAGAGAAACTTGTCAATGGGATTTTGTCAAGCAAACATGTTGCATCAGCAACATAAACTTTCGCTTACCTCCCCCGTCTCTAGCATCTACATTTTCTTGGCCAATATTCATCGTCAACAAATGCAGCAAAAGCAATAATAGATTAATTTGAAACTCATCAAAGAAATAATAAAAATTTTTGAAGAAAAGAATTACAATGCACATCCTCACATTCTGCCTGTTCATTCTCCTGCTTTGGCAGCTCCTCTACTGGCTGCAAGCCCTCCACTGACAAGAAATAGGAAAACAAATAAACTAGAGAAAAAACTTGTTTACTGGGACAACTGCAACAAAAGCACATAAAACACATAAAACACTCCCACTCCCATATATTAAACACAACAACAGATCCTCATATTCAACTCTTTGGTTAGCTGTCAATGGTTTAGAGAGAAACTTGTCAATGGGATTTCGTCAAGCAAACATGTTGCATCAGCAACATAAACTGGAATCATGTAGTAGTATTAAGCAACATAAACTTTCGCTTACCTCCCCCGTCTCTAGCATCTACATTTTCTTGGCCAACTTCATTGTCAACAAATGCAGCAAAAGCAATAATAGATTAATTAGAAACTCATCAAAAAAATAATAAAAATTTTTGAAGAAAAGAATTACAATGCACATCCTCACATTCTGCCTGTTCATTCTCCTGCTCTAGCAGCTCC